>JAJOOS010009981.1:0-20098 GCA_029582725.1 Solanum chiquidenum | reverse complement strand
CCTTATACCATATGAAAGTCAATGTTTTAAGGACATTGAAGAGGAAAACCAGTGGTTCAGCTCTTTACCTGCAAAGGTGAAGGGCTAATTTCTGGATGAAGCTGATTTGTGACATATAGTGAGGGTGGGGAAAATATATAGTAGTTTTTTAAAGAATTTAAATCAAGTGAAAAAACAAAATAAAAATAGCTAATTTGTCTTCCTGAGAGTAGTAACTTTCTTTATGCTAAATGAATCATTTGACAAGCAATTCTTTTATTCCAGTTGAATTTGATTCACTACATGGGTTTCAGTAATTGATCTGGATTACAGCCTCGCATAATCACTTATTATCACTTGGTTGGCACATCTGCAATTGCAGCAGTAGTGGATAATCTGTTTACAATGTTTAAGGGCCAATAACTTATTCCAACGTTACTTAAAAACTAAATAGTTGTCACCCAAGTTAATCTGATTAGCTATTCTAAAGTTACTTTTGAAATATACTAATGAAGCACCTGCAGAAGTCCATATACTCTCCGTTTTTAGAAAAAAATCTCCTCATCTTTCCCCACATATACCTTTTTTGGCAAGTACCTGAACTTCCAGGTGTATGGTGTTTGTTAAGAAGTCCCACATCGGTGGAGGGATGGGAATTTGGTCTCCTTATATGGACTTGGACAAACCTCCCCTCATAAGCTAGCTTTTGAGGTTGAGTTAGGCCCAGGTGTCATATCTTCACAGTGTTTGTCTGTGCAATTCTCTTACAGTTCAATTTCCCTGATATCACTGATAGATGAAACTGAGGTCTTTTTTGTTCAAACTTGGATTTAGAAATAGCCATTTGTCATTTTATCCCGTCCTTTTGACTAAGAGCAATCTTTGTGTATTTGGCATTTGTATTTCTGGTCTTATTCTGAATGGGAGCATAATTGTAAGGTTCATGTTTGAAAAGCTATTTCTGGACAGGTTGTTTATGCAAAAACAGATGTCACAGCTGGTTCAAAAGGAATCACAGCATTCATTATCGAGAAAGGAATGACAGGGTATGCACCCTGTACTGATACTACTTGAAAGAAATGAAAAATGAATAGAAAATGCTTATTGTTTTCTGTTTGATTTTTTATAGCTACATGATTGCACGACACAAATAGTAAAGTATGATGTAGTACAACAAAAACACTAGAATCTCCAGTGAGCTTGAGACATGCTTATTCTTCTTATTGCTGAATATGCAGATTCTCTACTGCCCAGAAATTAGACAAACTTGGGATGCGAGGAAGTGACACGTATGTACATCTTGCCCAAGTGCTGCTCTGTTTGGATTCACATTTTCGTTACTATGTTGAAGGTGGCCTAATAAATTTATTCTTAACTGTAGATGTGAGCTTGTGTTTGAGAACTGCTTCGTTCCTGAAGAAAATGTTCTGGGGCAAGTAGGAAAAGGTATGAGTTCTGAGTTACCTTCTATGTTTCCCCAAATATCTTGCCTTATTCCGTTAGGTAAGCTTAGGTCTCTCAGTATCTTCCTTGGTAACAGGATGCGGCAACGTTAGGTAAGCTTAGATCTCCCAAATATCTTGCCTCATTCTGACTCAGTGTTACACCAGAACTAGTATAAGGATAACCAGCATTAGTGAGCTTTAATCCAAACTAGCTGGTAATGTGTGTGAATTTTTTTTAATTTTTTTTTGCATCTACTCGTTTTATTTCGATTGTAGGAGTTCTTTCTATTTTGGAACTTTTCAAAATCTTTAAAACCATTTCATTTTTATCAAAACAATTAATTTTCTTATAATTCAATTCAATCAAATTATCCAAATTTTAAACTCTGACACGATATTTTGTTTTATCAAACCAACTTTTCTACTATTACTTTACTAATTTCCTACATTATTAATATAGTGCACAAGTCAAAATGAATATCTTAAACTCTTTTCCCAGTCAAATACCATCATAGAAAATAAAAGGAGAGTATTCGTTTTTTACGTTAGGTCGACACAGATTGTGAGAGATTGTAGCCTTTTGCAACAACTTTCTTTGAAGTTATTTTTGGTTCCTAGTCCCTTTTGTAATATCTTCAATCATCATAATCTCACACTTGAAGTATATGAGGAGTGAAGTTCTGGTAGAAGCTAAGTGGACATCATTGGTACTATCTCTCTCAGAAAAAGCTTTTCTACTGCTTCAGGAGTTTATGTCCTGATGTCGGGGCTCGATCTGGAAAGACTCGTTTTGGCATCTGGTCCTGTTGGAATTATGCAAGCTTGTCTCGATGTTGTTCTTCCCTATGTTAAACAACGGGAACAATTTGGGCGACCGATTGGAGAATTTCAATTTGTACAGGTTGTTAACTGCCTTCTGGACATTTATACTTTCTATGTTCCTGTTATTTGTTGGTCTAAATTCTTAATATATGTTGCCTTATTGAACTGAAAATATAGGGAAAAGTGGCTGACATGTACACATCTATGCAATCTTCAAGGTTTGGTGTTCTTTATTGACACACTTCTTGTCCATGTTTTTTTTTTTGCTAAATCTGATCAATAATATCATGTGCTTGTTCTCTTTCATGAACAGATCATATCTCTATTCTGTTGCAAGGGAATGCGACAGCGGTACTATTAATACCAAGGTCCTTGCACTAGGAATTTGTGTTTGTTTTCTTCTTTTTTTAGTTTCTCAACTTTATCGAAGCTAAAACTTAACCAACGAACATCTTCCCTTTGAACTTAACATGCTTTCAATTATGTTTGTTTAGGATTGTGCTGGTGTTATACTCTCTGCTGCTGAAAGAGCAACCCAAGTTGCTCTTCAGGTGAGAAACTTTATTCCTCTCTGTTCCTCTGTGATAATTAAATCTTCTACCCTTAGGCTGACAACTCATGTGCCACCCTTAGTTTGTAACTTCTGTTATCTCTTACTGGTTCAATAATATACTGAAAAGGACCGTCGTTTCTGGAAAAGAATCGAGAATCTCTCTGTCTTGGCTTATTCCGGTAATGCCAGTATGTTTTAATGGATTAAAGGCACATAAATCTCTCGGTCCTGCCTCCATCATTCACCGTGTTTCAAATAGTGTCTTGTCCCAGAGAATTTCTCGGTTATCAAAAATTTAGTAAGAAAGATGATATGCTTATGAGATTGTTGCGCGTGTTGCAGGCTATTCAGTGCCTCGGAGGCAATGGCTACGTGAATGAGTACCCGACTGGACGTTTTCTCCGAGATGCCAAACTATATGAGATTGGTGCAGGCACAAGTGAGATTAGAAGAATGATAATAGGCCGTGAACTCTTTAAAGAACAATGACATTGACATAGATAGTTTATCCAGCTCGTTGGGAAAATAGCAAAAATTGATACACACCCCATCTTTTCTTTTCATTTGGAATTAAAGAAAGTAAAAAAGTTAATTCCCTTTATTTTTGTGAATGAATAATGTATATTTTCAAGGTATTCCTATCAAATGAAAAGGACGTGTTGTGAGTGTTGTAAACAAGCTTGCAGTCTGAGAAATGTGGATAGCATGAAGCATCCTGTGTTCATGTAGGGTTCGAGAAAAGGCTACCACATTTTAAGGGAGTATGATGTAGACAATTTACATTGACGCAAGCATTGTGATTGATTTTATAGAAAAGCATTTTTTGGTGGGGACAACTAAGAATTTTGTTTCCCTTTATTCTTTTTTAAGTGAGATCTATATAGCTTTAGCTTAGCCTACGAAAATTGGTTTTAGTGCTTTTATATCATTTTGGTGATCCACAATTCCACATCCACTTCATTAAAATATTGAAATAGTAAGCCCACCTATAAATAGGATAGTATTATAGTACTTATTACCTATTGCCACTACCAATGCAATCTAGGTTAGTAGGCATTAGATGGCACTAACAACCAACTCCCCTTGCCCACAAAAAATAATTAGAAAAACACTCTTTTCACAAAGTAGTGTTGTCCAACAGAGAATAGCCCAGATTTTCAATCCATAAATACTCCTACTAAATAAAATATTTGACAAAATGGAATAATATAACCTTCTAAGATTAAGTAGGTAAAAACAAAGTTAAAAGTAGGTAATATATTATTTACCAAACACAAGTACACAACTTGGTTTTGGGAGGGGGCTCACATTTTCATATCCTTGTCTCAATTGCATCGATCCTGAACTATGTCAATCCATGTATTCTTGCGCTTACCCTTTAAGTCAAGCACAACCTCCTGAACACTAGGTTCAAATAGCTACACACCACCTTTTTTTTTGAGTGTGTTGGAGAGGGGGAGGGGGGAGGGTAAGTCACATCTTCCCATCCTCTACTTAGTTGTCTTAATTACACCGATCCTGAATTATATCCACCCAAGTATTCTTGGACTTACCCATTAGGTCGAGCACAACCTCTCGAAGGCTTGGTTCAGACAACTACATATCTATTTTAGGAGGGGGATCACATCTTTCTATCCTCTACTTAGTTGCCTCAATATTACATTGATCTTGAACTACGTTCACCAAGTATTCTTGCCCTCAACCTTTGTCCCAAGGTAACTGCATATCACTTTGGGGGTGGGGGGTTAGAAAGAAAGGGGTATTCATACAATGTTCAATATTATACATAGTGAAACATAGAATTCAGAGTTATTGACATATGAGTCACCACATAGTTTTCATCATACAAGCGCTCCCATTGTAGTTGAAAACAGACTTCCAACATTTAACATAACATGTTAAGTGATAATAATTTATTAAACATAACAAGAACATGTAGTAGGTAGAGTAGTATTATCATCACATATATCACTTAACATAAAGAAGCATGAACATTCATAGGTACTCCATTCAAATCCTGATTACAGTTGGAGAAGAATCAGGCTGGCCAACTGAAGAAGACTTTGAGACATCCATGATTGCTGGTGCCTCCTCCAAACAACTTTGAGTGTCATCACTGATCCCCTCAATAGTCATTTTCTCCACTTCTTCTTGAGTGTATATATGGATCTTGGATACTACCTCACAGAACTCACTGCGAAAAGTCATTTAGAAGGTACACAAGTTACTGACAAGCAAATCAACCTATCAAGGAAAATTATACTTTTTCCAACAACATATCCAACCAGCGTAATCCCACAAGCGAGGTCTGGGAGGACAGTGTGTACATAGACCTTACTTTTTCCCTGAACCAAGATTTTGCTGCTCGGCAGAAGTTACAAAATAACAAGTTCTAATTTAAGGCGTGTGGTATGAAAGAAAATGCTTTCTTGAAAAATAAGTGATTTTATTTATTTTCTTGTGTGTGAGATAAGTAAGCTTTGTGTATGAATTCAAGGGAAACACTATGTGTGGTGGGAGTAGCGAGAATGGGGGGTGGGTGTGGGTGTGTTGGGAGGAAGGAAAGGAGAAAATCAGTATGGTATGCTATTTTAGGAACTTGTTTTCCCTACTAAGACTAGGGAAGTCATTTTCCTCATTTTTAAAGAACTTATTTACTTGGAGAAAATGTTTTCCAAATTTTTTGACCAATCAAAGACGGGAAAATTGGAAAACATTTTCTCAGAAGCATTTTCCCTCCATACTAAACACACCTTGGAGGGTTAAGTGTACGCAGACCTTACCCTACCTTGGAGGTAGAGAGGCTGTTTCCGATAAACCCTTAGCTCAAAGAAAAAAAAATTGTGTTAACATGGGAGAAGAAAAGTAAAAGAAAACTCGGATTTCTCGTGATTCATATGAATTAATAAATCAAGGAGTAATACTTTTTGAATGTAGTATCGAACAATTGAGACAGCGATGAGAAACTGAAATGCATGAGAAAGAGACTTACTGCCATGGATCATCTCCGACAACCATCATGTCATTCTCACTGTCAGTGTACAAGATTCGCCACCCCTTGTTGGGATCTCTTAGGAGGTCTTCCATGTTGAAAAGCCTCTCCAACTCAACCAGCAAGTCGTCATAGCCATTCAATCTCGAGAGATCAATGGCTCGTCCAACCAAGCTACCTTGTTTGTGAACCTTCACGCCATTTATCAAATATTAGCAATAGAGTCTGAAGAAAAAACAGTTCCAATTCGCTACGTGCAACTTATGGAAACTTACCTTTGTACAGCTCCTCTTACCAGAACTCTGCGAGCTAGGAGTAGATGGTTCTTTCGTCAAGGAAAAGCCAAACAGTTTACATGAAGCCTGTGCATTGAAGGAGCCGTCATTTTCATTCTTGAAATGATTCTCTGGAATGGATACTTTAGACATCTCCGGTGGCCTCTGCTCATTTACAAACTTCGGCATTCCAACTTCTTCCCTCCTAACCATATTTTGGATTGAATTCTGGTTCAAGGCAGGATTTTCTCTTTGGAAAGTAGTTATGTAGGAGGGAACCACGGGATCTTGTCCAGCTCTATACATCGCATTGTAAGGTAAAAACACATTCCTCGCCCCTTCAGAAGCGAGAGGATAGAAATTGGCTCTCGGCCTCTGATATGTGCCAAAAACATTGCAACCAAATTCAGGTTTTCCCCAAGCACCAAAATTAACATCACCTTTTCCAGTAAGGGATCTTAACGAGCAAATTTCTTGACCTTGCAAGACCTTTGGAAACCTATTGGATTCCAGAAAGCCTGTGTAGGTAGCTGGAGGCTGAGTTTTCACAAAGTCACCAACAATTATGTTCTCTACACCATTTGGCATGAGATTGTGACGAGCTACTCTTTGCAGCTCGAAATCCAGTGGGCGGACTGGTTTATCACAACCATAGGGAGGTGATATCAGACCTAAATTTTCTTGACCTTGCAAGACCTTGGAGGATCTTATTGACTCCTCAAAGTCTAAAAGAGCACTCCCTCCTGATAAAATAACAAAATCGGGAAAAAAACAAACTTCAGTGTAATCACGACATAATGACAACAACTATATACCCAGTGTAATCCCACACAGTGGAATCTGGGAGGATAGTGTGTACGTGTACGCGGACCTTAGTAGAGAAGCCTCTTTCCAACAGACCGTCGGCTCAAGGATAAAAACAGTCCAATGCAGTACCGATACGACATAATGACAACATAATACAAAAAGATTTAGAAAAGTTAGATCAGTACCAGCAAAATGGCTGTCCAGTACTGATGGTGCCTGCTGACTAGTCCGCAGTTTCTTCAGTCTTGGTGAGGACTGAATGCTCAGTGGTGGTAAGGAAACTGAAGAATCAATTTCCCAAGGAGAAACCCGTTCCTGATGATTACTCATTATATCTTCATCCCATCTGACCTATTAAAGTTGATGGCATAGGCACTTATATCAAAAAGTTTACAAGTTGCTTAATAGGCATTATACTTATTGTAACAGTTCTGTTTGGGAAGATAACACAAAATATACAATACGTGAATGTGTTTGAATGTCTTGACGATAGCAAACTTTATCAGTCTTGCCACGAAAAAAAATCAATCAATCATCTTACAACACCTGAGTTAACAATTTCTCATTATATTTACCTAATTCATGGCATGGCCAATTTTTATGACCTTGATTAATCAAACCAAAGAATATATGGTCCTATCAGTGTTCCTAGAGGTATTCAACCAGCAGATTTACGTGTTACAAGACCTCTAAGTAGAGCTGATCTAAGTCACAAGGTAACACCGGCAGAAAATTCAAGAACATATATGCTTCTGCAAATAACAAGGAAGCAAGAAAATCACCCGTAAGATAAATAGAACTTCCAACTTGTTCAAAAAACATGAATTGTTAGGTGGACCAAAATCACCCTTTTATGGCAACTCTTTAGTTACAACTCTCCACATGGCATATTTATGACCACAAGATTAAAGGGCATTTTGGTACATTCTACATATCTTTAGTTTAAGACCTCAAAATTCAAAAGTCTTCTGTATTTTTTTAAACTCCGTACCAAGTCAAAACCAGACAATCAAATTGAAACGGAGGGAGTACTTAAAAAACAACAGAATGATAACTATATGCCAGGCATACCATCAAGCATCTCCATTTAGAGTTGGGCCATCTAAAGGGATCCATATCCCTTATCCCAGTCACTACACCGCTGTACCTGCATGCAGTGATAGAATGTTTCTATTACAACAGAAACCTAATGAAAGGAAGAAGAGCATATGATGGGATTTAGTAAGGATACAGTTACCTTCTTTCAGGTGAATCATCCAAATCAAATTTCATTTTAAATCTTGTCCCAACAGGAATCCGAGTGTTGATGGCTTTCACGTACCTTTGGTAAGGTACAACGAAATCAGCATGACTTGCCCTACATTATAAGAAAAAACTTTAACTCAAAATGATCTACATAGCAATAAAAGAACAATAATATCTTGAAAATTCGCGACACGAACTTCTGAAAGCTGCAGAAGTGACTAAAGAATAAACTTCACATGTTTTAAGATGAAGGAAACTTGACTACAGTTTACAGGAGTGCACATAATATGAGACTTTTTTGTCCATCAGATTATTTTCTGAAAATCATAGTTCTTTACTTATTCCTTGGGAAATAAACGGTTTCATAATCAGGACACGTCACTGTTTGAAACACATGAATTGAAAGAAGCAGCAGAAATCATGCCTTTTCTCATCTTCTTTACTGAATCAACCCTTCCATATTGTCAATGGTTTTACCAATAGGTAATATTTTTCAAGTCTGAATTTTCACACGTTGAAATAAAGACAGAAAAGTAGACGATTTAACTTCCAAGAGCATTAATATCTTTATACCAGTGAATCAAATTTCTTACATATCTAACAGAGATGCACTTCCTCGCGAACTTTATACACCATGGGTTCTTCTTTAAGAAATTTCGCTTCTGGAATGTAAAACTGGTTTCATAACATTGAAATAATTCACTTCGATGATATATTTAACTGTAACATTCTCTTATTCAACTCGAACTTGAAGAAAATCTGAATGATGAACATTGCATCGAATATGAACATCACTAAAAAGAAACAGCTGCTTCATTTCATAAATATGAATAGGCAAAGTACTTCCCTTTGCCAGGTAAGTGCAGTTATATATATGATAGCACAGTGCAAGATTTGGGTCAACCTCAAGATCATCCTTTGGATGCTTTAGATGCTGACAATGAAAAATGAACAAGTCGAAGTAGAGACTACCAGTAGACAAGTTGCTTTCCTAGCATTGACCTACTAGGACATCTACTTGATATGAGCCATTAGAGCATGCATTGCACTACATTTGCATAGAAAGACACATGCATCTGAATCACTCAGTCTAAACTAATGAGTCTAACTTGTCTAAAAAATTTCATCAGATACCTGAAGTTCAGAATCGGAGGACTATTAGTTGGAAGATGATTGATGATTTAGCAAACAGAAAGATCACTGCCTATAAAATGGATCAAATACCTGGGTACTAGCATAAGTTATGATACAAAAATAGACCTTAGGCCTAATTCAACCCCAAAAACTAGATCATAAGGTGAAAATTGTCCAAGACCATATTAAGAGACTTCATACCTCTTATAAAAAAGAAAGAGGTTTTTTCATCCCTAAATAACTGATGTGGGAACTCAACAGTCAACACCCCCGGCACGCCAAAAAAATGGATCTTGGGTCTAACTCAACTCCAAAAGCTAACTCATGAGGTGAGGATAGTCCAAGACAATATAAACAGATCTTCTCATCCCTAAATGACCGATGTGGGGAACTCAACGAGTTACTACCCTCAATTACGTTTTGTTCTGCAGCTGATGCCACATGAATAAACGGAAAGCCACTAGTTGTGCCTCAATCTAGAAACAAACTAACAAATATAATAAAGATGGATCGCAATGAAGCCAAATATATTACCACACTGCTATGAAACCATATCAGTTCATTTTGGTGCTCCCCAATAATAATATTCCAAATCTTACTTCATACTTCAGTGCATCATTACTATAACAACACAGTATTTTTTAGCAATGACGACAATCACTGATGTTTCAGTGTTATCTCACTAAACCAATACATACATCATTCTATCTTATGACCTTTTCAAGTAATACAAACATTTAAACTGCAACAGGATTACAAGTAGTACCACCCATGATCAACTTAGTTTAGATTTTTCAAAAGCATATTTATGTCAAATAAATGAGTATAATATTATCCCTGGATATCAAACTTCACACCATCAACACTAGCTTAGTTCCCAAGTTTGACAGTAAACAGTACGACTTTACTCCTCCACAACTGTTTCCTTAAAGCTAAGCAAATCTTCTAATACAACTGATCTGCACGAAGAAGGCCTACACGCCCAAAACATAGACAATTCATTTCAATCTCCGCAAATAACTGGTGGGATGGAAATAAGCAATTTTTGTTCATATGTATTTGGTTGTATGCCTTCATGACTTAAATGCAATTAAAATCTAAGGCATGTGAATGTCAAATCTCATTAATGTTGCACAGCCTAAAATAGTGAAAGATGTATGGATGAGGGATATTGCCACAGATTTTACCATGTAAATAGAACAACAACTAAATAGAAAACTATACACAGAGATATAGTGAAATACCTTGGGCTATAGAAAACATGGAAAGTGCTCTTTGCTGATAGGGCGGTAGCAACTGATGAAATAACATCCGGTCCAGAGTATTGACTTTTGATTATCGATTCAGGAAGCCCATTTCTAGGTCTTGCAGCTCTTCTTATTCCCAGTCTGAGATCTCCACCTTCTCCCCTGCAAGGATCATCTGACTGCTTGAATAAAATTTAAATACCTATTGTGACTAAACAAGCTTCAAAAGTTGAATAGCGGATCATTAAGATCTTGGCATTGGCATCCTAACGAGTCATCATGACATATTGATAACCTAGGAATTGGACCTAATGATTTTCCAGCTTCCAAGTACAATGACTTGATATTTTCATATTGGTCACTTTCCAAGCACACCGGCAAAGATGCTTTAGTACCTAAAAAATAAACATTTCGGAGTATACCATTGAGCCAAGATAATGTTGGGTTTGTTAAGAGGTGTGAATGAAAAATGAATAGGTGTTTTCCCGAAAAAAGAACCAGGGGAAATGATGCAATTTGAATAGCACCTTTACATTGGATAGGTTGTAACTTTTCCGTAAGGCACAATAACGCTTGTTCAAACTACCCTTTGTTGGCTATAAATACATGTCCGCTTCCTCGGATTTTTACTTACCAAAAATATGAATTACTCTACTTCTTTCTGCAATATTTCATGCACTTGCAAAGTAAGTTGTAAGTGTGATTCGGCTACTCTCTGTGTTCGTTGTACACTAGGGTTTGAAGTACCACTACACCAGTGTGGTTTATCCATTTTATCATGGGAAAAAATAATCTTATACCGCAGGTACTAGAAGGGAATTAAGTTTCTTAAAGACATATTGTGAATTCAGTGGACTCAAATATAATTTTGTTTCATCTCCATTTATGGCTCTACTTTATTTAAAGTTTTACAAAATTTTATTTTCAAAGACAGCAAGGATAACAGGTATGTATACCTCAAGAAGAGAACTGCATCCCCTGAGACAAGATTCTTTTGACTGACAAAAATACTCCATCCAGTAGTGAGCAAATGTCGCCTTGGCTGGCCTGAAAGAAAAGCATCAAACATAAATATTTCGGACCAAGCAAGTATCTAACTGTTTAACTCAATACCTCTATAAATGTGACGAAATTTCCACTCTACTCCGTGCAGATCCTTAGCAATCAGCTCCTGAGAGGGTCTTTGCTCTTTGTAATCCTACATTTTATAATGTAGCACCAAGATAGAGTAAATTAACCAGACAATTACAAGAAATCAACGAACAATCTCTTTAGCAAAAGCCTGGAATGGAGTCACACCAGAGGGGGGAAACAGTCTTCAGCTGCTCGACGGGGAACTGAAAAGCCACCATGGGTGCTGGTATCCGAAGCAGTCAGCGTTTTACAGAACATGTGAGAAGCTGATTTCCCTGGATTAACTCCATTCCCTTCCTCATCCGTCCCCGAATCTTCATGTTCTTTCCCCTCTAAGCTTATAGCCATTGACTGGAAAAAGACCATGAAATCAGGGAAAACTCAGTCTAAGATCAATGTTAAGATATTACACTAAAAAACAAAAGACCAATTCAAGTAGAAAAAACTAAAAATATCCCTTGACAGTTGAACCATGTTAATAAATGAACAAAAACAGCAGCTTAACACATTAAAGTCAACGCCTTTACTCAAAAATTGTACATAAAACATCAAAAGATCAAGATTGAACATGACATAGCAGAGACAAAAACACTAGGTGATTTTTTCCATTTTGTACTAGACTTGGTGGATAGAGTTATCAGGTACATGAAATTAGTCTAGTGTCGCAAAAGCTAGCCTAGACACCATGGTTATCAAAAGAAATTAAAAAATCAAGATTGAACATGTAAGCAATTACTGGTCTTACCTCTGGAAGAGGTAGAAGAGTGAGCTGTGTATACACCTCATCATTTTCCTTATTTGCCTGTTATTTCACAAGATTATAAAAAATATTACAAAAAAGACAAGCAAAGCTAAAACCTTTAATCTAAAAGGGGGCAAAAAAAATATTAAGTTCCTTACAAGCAACTGGACATCTTCCACTCTACAGAAGATCTGAGGCTGAAGACCAAAAGTTGGGAAATCAATCTTGATAGGTGAAAATGGAAAAGCAGAAACAGCTTCCTCCATATGACCTTGAGGGAAATAAACCACTACATTTCCTTTCTTGGGTAAACTAGTGAGAGGACCAGCACAAGCATGCCAAAGCTCCTTGTAAATTGAGGTAAGAGCAAGTGAAGAAGATGAAGATACATTTGAAGAACAAGAAGAAGTAGTGGAAGTGTACAAAGAACAATTAACACAACCCCCACCACCCCCTTTATCACATTCTTCATTACAACATACATTCTTCTCCACTTCACTCACTAATGCATGATTCAGATCAATTTCCATATGAAAAAACAAAACACCCCCAAACAAAAAAAATGGTTCTTTTCTGTTTTTTTTGTTTTGGGTTTTTCTTGTTTTCTCAGTTTAGCATTTACACAACCCACAAACCACAACAACAGGACACAATAACAAGAAAAAAGGCAAATTCAAGAAAGTTGAGTAAGAGGGCAATCAAGTGTTTGCCACAAAGCTGAATAGAAAATTAGGAAATGAAGTCAAATCATACTCAAGAAATGCTAATATTTTGAAAAAGGGGTTGTCTTTAAAGCAAGAACAGGAAAAAAAACTCAACAGAAAAGAACAAGAAAGGCATGTTTTTGGAAGGAAAGAGGATAAAAGAAAGAAAAGGGGTGAAGGGGGGGGGTAAGGGGGGTATCAAATAATAACAAGAAATTCAAAGTATGATTCCATTTCCACTCCCATTTTGGAGTTGAAAGAAGAGGGAGCAGAAGAAGCAGAAGACATAGACAATTGCTAAGGTAGCACAGAAGCAAAAGTGGGAAAAGGCCAATGTGGTTAGTGCCCTTTTGGACTCAAAAACTGTTTTTTTTTTTAATTTGTTTTGAAAGATAGACCCAACACTGTGTTGAGTGGAGGGGACAGGTTAAAGACAGTACAGAACCCACACATCTTCATCAACCATCTCTCTTTCTTTCTTTCTTTCTTTTTTGCTTTGCTTTGTATTGCCTTTTTCTCTTTGTTTTTTTCCTTTTTAAAATATATGTGGAGCATAATCATAGTATTGATTCTCCTCCTCCTTTTTTTTTCTTTTTTTTTCCCTTTCTACTTAATTTTTTTTTTTTTTTTGTTATTTAAGTTTGGATTGATTATGAATGAGTAAGTTTTATGTTGGGCGTCCGAACACCCGTCGTCAGCGTTGATATTGAGCCAGTTGTGGGGATACTCAGAGGCGAGGGTGAGCTTATGACATCCTGGATCAGTCTTTCTCCTTTTGTTTAGCTTTGACTAGTCTTTTACTTTTGAGATAAATTTGTATATTTTGGTTCACTTTTGGGACTTGTACTCATTTAGCAGCTCTCGATATATGTCTATCAGGTTTTGCGATTGGATCTCGTATTTTTTATTATATATATTTTTTCCTATTTTTATCTTCCCCGTGTTCTTCAAATTATGTCATTTCTTGCTTGTGGTTTGTTGTTCTACTCAGTATGCCTAGTACTCGTCGTTTCGGGTTATGGGTCAGCTTACCAACTTGTGGCTTATGGTAGGTGTCATCATGACTCGAGGTATCGGGTCATGACAAGTTGGTGTCGCAATACTTCTTCTTTAGTAGGATTTATGATTGTCAATATGATGTTTTATATTGTGCGTCAGTTTACAACAATCTTCCTTCTTTATTCAAATTTGAGATCGTCAATGTGAGCACGCTCATAACGATACGAGTGAAGCTAGGGTATCGGAGATTCATCAAAACCTTTTGAGTCCTTCTTTTCTATTCAGGTTTGGAATCGTCAGCGTGAGTAGCTTCACACAGATATGGATAGAGCTAAATTATCGCAATAAGTTCATTCAAATCTTCTTGGTCGAAATATTATCATGTATATACAAAGTTTTTTTTTAATGTATATATCACTTTAGCTTCTTTGTATTTTTTTAATATTTTTTTTATATATATATATATATATTGAATTCCTTTTGTAAAAGTCTTGACTTTGTCACTGCACACATGCGAAGTTATGAAATTGAGGCATAACTATTAGACGTGGATATAAAATTTAAGCTTTATGGATTCAATTTTTAAGATTTTAGCACTGAACACATTACAGTTTTATAGTTATGAGTTCATAGCTACTATTTGTTACAATGATTTTAAAAAAATTAGGCATAAATTTATGTTACACATCAAAAACATTAAATTCAGATGAACTCAGTACTAATACTTTGGTTATAGTAAAATGTAGTTGTTACATTCGAAGGAAAGTTTAGCACAACGGTAAAATTGTTGTTGTATGACTAGAAAGTTATAGGTTTAAGCCTTGAAATTATGGTAATTTTTTGAATTCAGATATAGAGAAAGTTTAGTGCAACAATCTATCTTTAATTATTAAATTTGGAAAAAGGGGAAAGGGTTTGATATACCCCTCATTTTTGCTATTTAGAGTTGATATGCCCCTAGTTATGAAAGTGACTCATATATATGCCTACGTGTATACAAATGACGCACATATTCCTTTTTCTTCAAATGAAATTGAAAAAAATCATTTTAATATAGTTTTTAAAATTATTAAAAAAATATATAATCCATATGGTGTGTGGGGGGGGGGGTATATTTGATCCTCCTCACATAAAAAAAATTTTAAACTTTTTTGTTTCAACAACTAATTTAAATTTAATATTTTAATGGTCAAATTTATAAATATTTCACTAATTTTCTTGTAAAATTTATTATAGATGTCAAATTTTTTGTTTACAAATACAAAAACTAAATTACAATATTGCCGCAAAAAAATAGTTTTAATGAAAAATAAATAAATAAGAAACTCAAATAATGATAATCAAAGAAGTCAAAAAAAAAATTATGTATGAAAAAGATTAAAATATACCTTAAACTTTGCTAGAAGGATCATATATACCCCTTCATAATTTTTTTAAAAAATTAAAAGACAAATAAATAAATTTAAAACTAATTTTTCATTTCCGTCAGATAAAGCTCCTTTTGTAACAGTAGAAGTATATGTAAATTATTTGTATAACAATAAGTATATATATAAACTACTTTTATAATGAGGATAAATCAATTCTAAATGATAAGATCGAGTGTATATCATATCATTTTCCCTGGGAAAAATGATACTTCCTCCGTTCCACAATAGTTGTCCACAATATTATTTTGGGATATTCAACAATACTTGTCCACTTTATGAAATTAATGAATAATTTTACACTTAGTTTTTACTTTACCCTTATCATTAATTATAGTTATTTTCTTATTACATTTTTCAAAATATTATATTTATTATATTTAAAAGGTAATATAGTAAAATTATCTTTCTATTTATTATTTCTCAAAAAAGCGTACAAATTTAATAATGAACAAATATTATGAAACAGACAAGTATATAACTCAGTATAAGGTTAGGGCCCCATACCCATCCCACCAAGACAAAAGGGGAGTTTCTCATTGAATGCAAACAAATGCAGCTTTTTAACTTCCAAAAAACATAAAATGAAAAAAAAAACATTTATAGGGTGTTCCATTAGCAAGTAGCACTACCCCTTTTTGGTCACTGAATTTAATTATGCTTCTTGCCTTACCAATCTTTTCTTGGTGGGTGGAATTTATAAAGATACCCCAATAATTATTACTATTATTTTCTAAAAAAATAAAAAGATACTCCTCTATTTAATAATATTTGTCTACTATCAACTTTAAACATTTCTTAAAAAACTATAAATAAAAGAGTAATTTTATTATATCATTCTTTGAATATAATAAATATAATATTTTAAAAAATGTAATAGAGAAATGACTATAATTAATGATAAGGGTAAATTAGGAACTCAATGTAAAATTATCCATTGATTTCATAAAGTGCACAAATATTGTTAGACATCCCAAAATAGTATAGTGGACAAATTGTTGGACAGAGGGAGTAAATAACTACCTATATTTGTACATTACTAGTTCCTCCATCTCGATCTCAAAGTACTTGTCGTAATTTTAAAAATAATTATTTTAAACTATTTATTTTAAAAAATTTATAAAAAAATAATTATTTTTTCCATTTTATACTTGATAGTTAATAGTAATTGCTTCTAAAGACTATAGGTCGTGATAGAATACAAATGACAAAAAATCTTTTCTATTTAATATATTTTTAAGAATCGTATAAAAAAAATACGACAACTAAAGAAAAAGTATTATTAGTAGGAATACCTTCATTAAATTCATGAGCTGTTTTTTTTTCTCTCTATCTTTTTCTCTTTAAAATAATTCATGTGCTCAAAAGTTTTTTGTCTTTCTGAGTTTAATACACTAATAAATGCAACAAACTAATTTAAAAGATGCCCTAAGCTTGCAGATCTTTTACCAAGTATACAATACTTTATTAACTTAGATTTAATAATAAAAATTTACATCTTTCTTCTTATTAGTTCTTTTTTGAAAAAAAAGAAGGTGACGTTTCTATACATTTTTAATCTAAAAACACTTTTTATAGTGTTGAAGATTACTAGATACTATATCTAAAGTGTTTTATTATATATTGTGTGAATTTAGTTTCGTATTAAAAAGTAATTTTGGCTTAGATTGATCTATGTATATATTCGAACATAATTACTCAAGCAGTGATTGTGTCCAATGACATTTAAAATCCACAAAAAAATAAATGTTAGATTCGCTTGACTTTGATAAATATTTGATTTTATCGTATTGATATTGAAGTTTTCTAACACTTCGATTATGACATTAATATATTTTGATATGATATTTGATATTTGATATGTACTTTAGAAAAATTAATATTTAATATTTAAATAAAAATATCAAAACGCCAAATACTATATTGAAATACTTACTACATATACAATCCATATTATTATGTTACCGTCTTTGCCCTTCGGGTGAGCACTTTGTGTTGAGTACTTTGTGAGCACTGGGTAAATTTCTCACTGTATAATAGCCTGCAAACCACACATGGATGTAAACCGCACGAGGCTAGTCCTATGCGACATACTCAACTGAAAAGGCATTGAGGGGGGGTCGATCTCGGGTCATTCATGTGAATGACTACCTCCAAACCAACTGAGTCATCCCAAAAGATCACTTCTTCTATTATTAATACTACATAATTAATTTTTATCTTACTAATATCTGCGTAACTTCGACGGATAATAATTTCTAGATTGTTCAGGTGGTTCTCTCTATTGGGCAAGTGTTACTTTAAATGACTCTCAAGTCTCATCACTATGTCTGCTGCTATATGGTTGCTATCAACAACTAATAACTCTACTCTCCTATGGCAGCGCGTGGATACACCATCATTTTATCTTAATATCAAATTTAAAAATAAATTTATATCTCAAATTTGATATTATTATTTTACCTTTTTAAAAGTGGATAATATGTTAGGAGCACTACTTATAATATGTTTAAATAAGTTTGGAAACAATTTGGTTAAAATCCTTATTAGTTATTGTTTTTGTCTTAATTTAAGTGATTTTTTATTTTTTTTGAGATTTGAATTATGTAAAAAATTTGATTAATATTTTTAAATGTCATCTTTTTCATCGCGCATGAGAAGAATTGCAATTTCAAAGAATTTTTCATATGATTTGTCAATATTTTAATTTTATAATATTAAGTTGATCTAATTTAATTTAACATAAAAAATGAGTTAAACTAACTCTGTAAAACGCAAAAACTACCAAATAAATTGATAAAAATGGAGTAAAACAAAAATTAATATTCTTGATATTCAATTTTTTAAAAATTGTTATCTCCCCATCCAATTTTAATTTGACGATGAACTCACAACATTTTCTTTATTCGTTGTCATGTTTTTTCTTATTATTATTTTTTCGTTTTATTACTGCTTTGATTTATTTGACTGTGTCAAACTCATAACATTGTGTATACTCTACATTTTTAGATTTCACTTTGTGAAAATTCTCTGGATATATTATTATTGTTTAAAATAAAATTAATAGATTTTTAAAAATAACATAAAAAAATATTATAAGTCACAATAAAAATCTTCGAAAAACGTGATTGCCACGCGCATGAAAGAGAGGTGAGTAAGTTTTAGAATGGCCTGCGCTTTTGGCGCTGCGGTAAATTGCACCCTCCCCCCACCCCCCACCTTTTACCCCTTAACTCCCGGGGGTCCTTCTCTACCAAATATTATACGTATTTGTATAGTATATAGTTTGATTTATATAAATTATTAATTATGTGAATACTTTTGTTTGGATTTTAGACCAAAAATATTGTGGAAAGTTGATTAGACAAAACATAACATAACTTCAGTTTGTTGAGGACATAACCTGTGTGTGTATATATATATATAACTTCAGTTAGTTAGTTAGTTGAGCGTTTTGTGTCAATTCTTCTTCTTGACTATTAATTGTATAACTCTTGTAATTTCTTATCCTTTGAGCTTGATTATCATATGTGATTTTTTTATACTTTGATTATCGTTGTATTTGCTATGGACTTATGGCTACAGTTTATGATGATTTGTCAGGGTGTCTATAGTATTTTGTTATGATTGTCTTTATTTCTTTTTCTTTTTTTAATTATGTTGGTTTGGACTATTCTTTTTCTTGAGCCGAGAGTTTATCTAAAACAATTTCTACCCTACTTTGTAAATTACACTACATATGTTATTGTTATTGTAACATTACCGCTAACTAGCTCAATTACGCCTTTTATCTCTAAACACACTATTTTACACGTAGAACAAAAATTTATGTGAAAATATTCACTAAAATATTATTTCGAAAATAACCTCATGATATTTGCTTAATTACGAAACTGCCATTGAGTGAATCATAAAATGACAACACACTGACTTTAGCAGTGCACGAGCATTTAAAAAAAGAAAAAAAAAGCTGTTAAAACTTAAAACATGGTAAGGGTATCTTACTTTTAGTGGGCTCAAAGGTACTGTTTATGTTTACTTTATTTTGGGCTAGACAAACTTACCATCATGGCCCATCAAGCCCTTAACTATCCTTTTCACCTTTTTTGTAATGATAAAATTGCTAGAATATTTTTTGGCATAATATCTAGACGTCTCATTTAAATTTAGACTTAATTGATATCTTGTTTTCTAATTTTCTTAAATTTGTTTAAAGTTTGAATAAATAGACGCACATGTTTTATGTGACAATTCGCGTGGGATGTCACATTGGACGCGTGTGTTTATTTGTTTGGAGTTTATACATGTTTAACTATTTACTTGTGTACACTCCGAATGTGAGGGAATAGATGCTAAGTTGAATGGCATGTTTATGTGTTATGCTATTTATTTTTTATTTTATAAAAGATGAGGTTTAGTATTTTGTATATTGATACTTAAGAGAAGGACAATTCGGTGTATTAAGCTTTTGCTATGTATAGAGTTTGGGAGAGAGTTGAATTACAAGGATTTATTATACGTAGCATTACTTTATAATTGTGCAAGTGACTTGTTTTATAGCTTAAACGTGTAATCTCTAATTACGTCAAGACT
>JAJOOS010009980.1:0-24601 GCA_029582725.1 Solanum chiquidenum | reverse complement strand
TGTTGAGTCTTGCTTGCTGATAGGTTAGATGTATTTTAATGGTGATTTCACCTAGTGGTTGTGGTTTAATTTAATGGGTTTGTAGTTGCAAATACAAAACCACCCATGTGTTTTCGGCTTGCTCGAGAGAGAGGTTGCGAAACCAAAACCGCTAGACTGATGGCCTAAGGAGTGGGTCGACATGAGGTTCAGCCCGAGAAGGTGAGCCCTAGTCACATATCCTAACACTCAGCTCGAGAAAGTGAGTGGGGTAAGGTGTAGGCAGGCCTTCATGCGGAAAATGGGTGTCCAAGAGGAACCCATTTGAAACGGGGTAAGTTGCCTGAGAGAGAACTTATTTCCATCTAAAGCTTAGCCTAGTCACTATATCTTGCAAATTTCCTATTGAAAGCATGTACCCAACAATTTCTATCAATATATATTACGGTCACACCCCAAGAACTTCTCTTCATACTTGATTTTCTCTCATTTTTTGTTGTTTTTAGTACTTACGACAAAAAAAAAACCATCGATATTTGACAATTTTGTGTCACCCATCCAATTTACTTTGTTTTAATTCGATAATTTCTTAAACTACAACTAATTAGAATAAAATTCTAGTTTAACTACTATTTTTACTACCACTCCCTTGGGACACGACCCCAACCCTTGATTGAATTACTATATTTTCGATGATCGTAGACACTCGAACCGTAGGTTAGTATCGTTGGTCACGATAAGCATCAATAACCTCTATTTTTTCTGGGATAACCTCTGAGTTTATTAAACTCTGAAGAAACCTGATTTTTAAAATCATTTGTAGTTTCCATTTTATTTGCAAAATCTTGCGATAGATCAATTGGCTTAAATTTTAAACCAAAAAGCTTTTTATCAAGAAGTTCTTTAAAATCAAAATCAGAAAACTTTTTATCAAGAAGTTCTTCCAAATCATTTAATGAACCAAATTAAAAATCTTCAATTTCAGGTGGTCTTTGAACATGAGTAGGGACGACCTCGACCTTACTTTCAGAAGTAGAAGCAAAATTCGTTTTAGCTATATCAGCTTTCATAACTTTTATTAAAAGAATTAATTCATCAAGTATTTTATCCAGAGATCTAATATGCTCGCACAAAACTTTAACATATAAACTCAAATAATTATTTTGAGTAATAAGTTTATTAATTTCAGCAATACTGATAGAAGCAATATCTTCTTCAATGAATTTTTGAAATGACGAGAAAGTAATACCTGTATTATTAGGCAAGACAAAAGATGACTGGGGGTACATGGCTTTTGTAAGATTACCACTACCATCTTTATAAGTCCTTTCAATAACATTAATATACAAAGGCAAATAGGTGGTTATAAACCATGGAACAGAATACATAATTTGATTATGTAAAGCACAAGTTTCATAAAACTCTTGAGAGATATTATTCATATCTTCTTTACTATAAGAATCAAAGAACCATGTTTTAAACCGATTCCATTTTTCATCAAAAAATTCTTTTTGAAATGAGTTTTAACATTTAATGTTAATATATTAACATCAGAAAGAGGTAATTGCAAATTTGGTTGAGTATTAAAATATACGGGCCCATAAAAGAGTGTCTAAAATTTAAATTTTTAGCGTCTCTTAAAGCCGCTAAAAATGTTTCAGGTAACCCTTTCAGGGTTAAAGGCTTAAAAGCAATTTGCACCATACCAATATGCAGGTAGTTGTACTGATGTTTATACAAATTAATATCACACTCGTTTAGCAAACAAATAGTCTGTTCTGACAAATTTAAAGCTAAAGATTGCTCTGTAGTTTTAATCAATTGTTTAGAAGACAGTTTATCAAACCAACCATAATCATAAATAGTTTTAATCGGGACTTTAGGAATAGTCTATTTGTTTAACAAATCAAGATTTTGAGGTACATCAACCTCTTCAAGTCTAATACTTTTAGTACAAGTTTCTCCTAGATCCATGAGATAAAGATCGTATCTATGTCGCTAAAAGTACCAGACTTGAAGAGGTCGATGTACCTCAAAACCTTGATTTGTTAAACAAATAGACTATTCATAAAGTCCTGATTAAAACTATTTATGATTATGGTTGGTTTGATAAACTGTATTTTAAACAATTGATTAAAACTACAGAGCAATCTTTAGCTTTAAATTCGTCAGAACAGACTATTCATTTGTTAAACGAGCGTGATATTAATTTGTATAAACATCAGTACAACTACCTGCATATTGGTATGGTGCAAATTGCTTTTAATCCTTTAACCCTGAAAGTGTTACCTGAAACATTTTTAGCGGCTTTAAGAGACGCTAGAAATTTAAATTTTAGACAGTCTCTTATGGGTTCGATTGAATCTACGGTGGCTTATGGTCCCGTATATTTTAATACTCAACCAAATTTGCAGTTATCTCTTTCTGGTGTTAATATACTTGATGCCTTAACATTAAATATTAAAACTCATGGTTATAACTATGTGCATGGTTCTGAACTCATTAGTTTATCTTATAGAATTTAGTTTAAATTGTTATCTACTCTTAATCCTAGATGTAAATTATATGATACATATGATCAAACTATTTTGGTGGAAACCAATTTTGCAAGGTCCAAGGTCACCACCAGAAGGCCTATTAAGTGGGAAGAAATAGATTTCCCATCTACATGGACTCTAAATTCGGTTATATCCCCTAATCAGTTAACTGATGTGGTTACTAATTCTGATTATTCTCATATATCGTAAAATCCTGATGGTAGGATTTGTATTCAGTTTTTTGATAATACGTATGCACCTCATAGGCAGTCTTTTACTAATAACAGGTTGATGTCTACTGTGAATCACAATTATAATAGACATTATTTATCAAGTCGTAGATTTTTGCCTGCTAATCATCATATTTCCCCTATTGTACTTACTTATGGTCCAGCCCGAGATCGTGTTGCTTCTTTACATACTATTGCAACTGATATCAATTCTTTGGTATAAAAGGTAAAGATCGACCCGCGTACTTGTATAGTTCAGGTAAATGATGATGTTTCTGATAAGGATACTCCTTCGGTCTCCGAAATGGAGTTTGACCTTAATGATTCTTAATGATTCCACACCAACTTGATTTTAGCCCAGGTTCTCTGGTAAGAAAACATATTCAAAAAACTTTTTTTGATGAAAAATGTAATCGGTTTAAAACATGGTTCTTTGATTCTTATAGTAAAGAAGATATGAATAATATCTCTCAAGAGTTTTATGAAACTTGTGCTTTACATAATCAAATTATGTATTTTGTTCCATTGTTTATAACCACCTATTTGTCTTTGTATATTAATGTTATTGAAAGGACTTATAAAGATGGTAGTGGTAATCTTACAAAAGTCATGTACCCCCAGTCATCTTTTGTCTTGCCTAATAATGCAGGTATTACTTTCTCGACATTTCAAAAATTCATTGAAGAAGATATTGTTTCTATCATTATTGCTGAAATTAATAAACTTAATACTCAAAATAATTATTTGAGTTTATATGTTAAAGTTTTGGGCGAGCATATTATCTCTCTGGATAAAAAACTTGATGAATTAACTATTTTAATAAAAGGTATGAAAGCTGATATAGCAAAAACGAATTTTGCTTCTACTTCTGAGAGTAAGGTCGAGGTTGTCGCTACTCATGTTCAAAGACTGCCTGAAATTCAAGATTTTTAATTTGGTTCATTAAATGATTTGGAAGAACTTCTTGATAAAAAGTTTTCTGATTTTGATTTTAAAGAACTTCTTGATAAAAGCTTTTTGGTTTAAAATTTAAGCCAATTGATCTATCGCAAGATTTTGTAGATAAAATGGAAACTACGAATGATTTTAAAAATCAGGTTTCTTCAGAATTTAATAAACTCAGGGGTTATCCCTGAAAAATAGTGGTTATGCTTCTAAACCAAGCATGAATACTTATTATTATCCTCGTCCTACTCCTCAAGATGTTTTAAAAGAGGAACGGGACTGGAATCAGACTAATACCTCTTATAGTGGTTCCAAAATTTATGAATGGAATCTTGATGGTTTGACTGATAGACAGTTAACTAGTCTTGTTCATAGAATGTTTATGTATGCGACTATCTGTAAAAGTGTTAAAAACAGAGATAGGACTATTTGCAAAATGATTATTGCAGGATTAACTGGCCAGCTTCGAGGCTGGTGGGACAACTATCTAAATATGGAAGAGAAAGCCTCTATAATTAATGTGGTGGCTACTGATGATGGTATTGATAATCTAGGCATGGCTCTAGTCAGGAATAGAGAAGATGTTGTTTACACCCTTGTTCTCACCATACTGGAGCATTTTAATGGTAGATTTACCAATCAGCATGAGATTGTCTGTACTCTCCTTAATGGTCTAAGATGTCATACCTTATGGAATTTAGATGGTACAAAGACTCATGAATGGTGATGATGAAATGTGAAGGTTTTTCTTCTATGAATTGTATATCTTGAATTGGTAGGCTTAGTCATCTTATTCTTGTATACATGAAAGTAATGTGGATTGATGTACCTTGAATTGATAGGCTTAAGGCAATCCTTTTCTTGTATTGATGAATGTGACCTAGAATGTAATATCATGTCTTGAATTGGTAGGCTTAGGCATCCTCTTCTTATCTAATGAATGTGTTGGTAACCCTTTCTTGAATAAATGAATGAATGTCTTGAGTTGGTAGACCTAATGTTGGTAGCCTTTTATAAATGACTAATGAGGTATTTTAGGTTATGTCTTGAACCGGTAGACCTAATGGTGGTGGCCCTTTGATGCTTATCGTGACCAACGACACTAACCTACGGTACGAGTGTCTACGATCGTCGATAATATAGTAACCCAATCAAGGGTTGGGGTCATGTCCCAAGGGAGTGGTAATGAAAATAGTAGTTAATTAGAATTTCATTCTAATTAGTCGTAGCTAAAGAGATTTGTGAATAAAAACCTTGTAAATTTGGGGGGTTACACGAAAGTGTCAAATATCAAAAGGGGGGTTTTGTCACAAGTAGTAAAAACAACAAAAATAACAAGAAAATCAAGTATGGGGAAAAGTTCTTGGGGTGTGACCGCAATACAAGTTGAGATAAATAGTTGGGTACATGCTTTCGATAGGAAATTTGCAAGATAATAGTGACTAGCCTAAGCTTTAGATGGAATTAAGTTCCCGCTTTGGCAACTTACCCCGTTTCAAATGCGTTCCTCTCGAACACCCATTTGCCGCATGAAGACCAGCATACGCCTTACCCCACTCACTCTCTCGAGCTGAGTTTTAGGATATGAGACTAGGGCTCACCCTCTCGGGCTGAACCTCATGTTGACCCACTCCTTAGGCCATCAGTCTAGTGGTCTTGGTTTTGCAACCTCCCTCTCGGGCAAGCCGAAAACACATGGGTGGCTTTGTATTTGCAACTACAAACCCATTAAATTAAACCACAACCACTAGGTGAAATTACCATTAAAATACATCTAACCTATCAGCTAGCAAGACCCAACAATAATATCAACACATATTTGCTAAATCACACATCAAGAGATAGAAATTTATACCTTCAATAATGTTGAAATCAAATAGGTATAGAGAAATAAGTCTTGATTTGAGAAAAGGAGGAAAAATTCAAGAGATCCACTTCCAAATTGAAGGAGGTGAAACCCTTTTCTTCTTCAAGTCTACAAACCCTTACAAACTCGAGAGTAAAATAAAAATAGTGCTAAATCCAAAATCTGATAGAAAATATGATACTAAAATTTGATACTAGGCTATAACTCTCAACGAGTATTTATAGTTTTCAAAAATCTGTGTTGCGGCGGATCACTCTACGACATTAGTCGGAATCATCGAACAATTCGGCGATTCACCCTTTGGTGTAGTTCATCGCAATTTTGTACCACCCTTCGGCATCGTCATGCTCTGGGTCATTGGGCGACATAGTACTGCTTCGCGGACCTTCTCGGCGATTCGCCGACTGCTCCCTTTTTCCGCCGACTTGATCCTTTCCTTCAGGGCTCAGCACACTGAAACAAAAGGCGAAGTGAGACCCTTCGGCGATCCTCAAGCCTTCATTTTCTTGTTTTTTTAGCCTTTTCATTCCTTTTTGCGAAGTAGTGTCCATGCATTCCTTCAAACTTCAAATACCTGAAACTTAAAGGTTTTCATCAGATATTGAGATAATATAAGCATTTGAGAACACTATTTCTATTAAAATAAATCCCTAAATGAGTCCAATTTATGGACTCATCAACACCCCCAACTTAAGCTTTTGCTTGTCCTCAAGCAAACTCAAGTTCAGTCGTTCAAAAAGGGTGTCTAAAATAGTGCTACACAAGACTCAATCATGAACATACACAATAAGACTCAGACTACTTCTGCAAAGATCAATTGTGTACCCAAAGATTGAAGTTGTGACACACCAATATCAAAGATTCTCATGCTCGCAATACTTTCTACTAATGTAAGTTCAAGATCAACGAATGTATCTAAATGCCCTCACACAAAGAATGATTTAGTATTCACACACAGAGGCTAATCAATTTAAGACTAGGAATCAGATGCAACGCTCACACTGAAAAAGAGGAACACAATACATGTTTTCACCCATATGTTTGCCCTTATTTTCCAATCAACTTTCGATTCGGCTTACTCAAGATCAAAAAGGTCTTTTCAAGGCTTGTAATGAGGCTGAGTGCAAAGGTATGGTCATTTAGGCTCAGTGACTTCTTCATCCTCATGAGATGTAATGTTCTCTAAATGTCCTTTTCCTTTCCCTGTCACTTTTTCTTCCAGTGCTTCTAAGTCATCCTTTCATTCACTCTCTATGTATTGCTTGGAAACCCAATTCCTTTTGCACCTTTATTCAAAAATTAAAATATTTTTTTGATGGAATGTTTCCATTTTGTTTCGCAATACCATGGGTTAGGGAGATTTTTTTTTGCACTTCTTGACTTGTCCTTCTCCTTTTTACCACACGCCTAAGTTGGCTATTCACTAAACCACAAATCAAGAGGATTATAGGTAGTGGGTCAAGTAAGGTTTAGGGTTCATCAAGTTTCTTCCAAAGAAAGGTAAGGCTCAAGGGGTGTTCAAAGGAGTTTCACACGCTCACGGGTAGGCCACAAAAGAGGTATATGTCAAATTTGGTTCAGACTCTTTAAAGTTGCCTCAGATCATCTCAAGAATACATCTTTCTAAATCAATCAGACTAACGGGGAAAATTCTAGGTTTATTCATTCATAGATCAAAGTAAGCTAATCACACAAAGCATCGACACTTAAGTCAAACAATACTACACACTTTCGCTAGTGTGAAACGGTCATTACAAGAGAATCAATTTGATACATGGCTAATTACAACAAGATGCAAAGAGTTCACATATTGTCTATGCAACTTCATTTGGTCTCGTTGTAGCCGCACATTCATGTTCGTTCGATTGAGAGCACTATTCAAGTCATTAATATTGATCGGAACTGAGACTTAAATTTTGCAAGAGAACAACCACTTTCAACGCAAGCGGTGGTGAAAATTTTTGAAAAACAAAAATTTGTCGGAAGGGTTAAAATTTGCATCAATTAAAATCAAAAAGAGGAGTCATGAGCTCAATCATCCACGAAAGGCAATATATAACACAATTAAAAACACACAACCCAAATATACACCAAAAACACAAATATCCATAACAAGCAAACAAGGTGGGCCTCACCCCACCACAAATAAATGTGTTTGTCCTCAAATGCAAATGATGAATATCCAACAGTGAAAATAAAGAAAGGTAGAGAGGGAGGTAAAGAGGTGATCCTGGCTATGCGGTTGCTCCATCTGTCAGGGTGGCATGGTCCTTCTGCGACTTTTGGGTGTAGACCTTCTAAAATTTTAGCATTAAAAAGAAGGCGAGGTGGGGACGTTAAGCGAGTTGTTGAGTAATTTAGCAAGCTCTCCACAGCATCACTAAACAACCCAACACGCCTATTTTCAACCCACTTTCTCGAATGCTTCACAACCACCTTGATTCAGCTTTACTCAAGTGTCGTCCAATTCCTGCGTACTCGGTGATATCAGTCTAAATCGCCAAACCAGTTGGCGTGTCATCGAGCAATCACTTGTTTCGCCGAGTTTTACAGAACTTTCCAATAAACCTGGGAGTTCAAACGGCGGTCACCATCGTGATCGCCAACAGAGATGGTGATGCGCCAATTAGTTCACATGCTCACTGAGTTTTACAGGCTTCAACTTTGGAAATAATTGGGGTCAAACGGCGGATAAAGACGAGTTCGCCGACCTCTTCAACGACTCGCCATTTGGATCAGTTGCTTGTCACCCTGCACTTTTTGAGCACTTTTCACATTTCAACCTATACCACAACACATCATTATTTTACCAATACGTAAATATAAAATAGTAAGGGGTTTTGGGTTGCCTCCCAAACAGCGCCTTAGTTAACGTCGCGGTACGATGCACGTCAGCAACTATTTTTCATTTCAGAGTTGCCCATGTTGTAATTAGGTGAGTTCTCAGCGAATGGTGGGTAATGACATGATATCAAATGGCCAATTTGAGCATCTTGCAGCTGAATAGTCATGGAATGAGAGGCTGATGCTTCGTTTAGCATTTCGATATTCTCTTTCATCTCATTCAACATCTTCTCATGTGCCTCAATTTTTTACTAAATGAGTGACAGAGTTTCATCATCCTTCACACCTCTCTGCTTCTTCCCACGTTTACACTCTCGAAGGAAGGAGTGCTTTTCGTTTATATTGGCTTGTACTTCCAATTCCCTGACTCGGGTCGATAGAACATCCAACTGGGTGACTAGTGCGTCCCACTCCTGCTTTCTTTTTGCTTCTTTGTTGGCTTCTACCATGCCATCAAGGAATTTTGCTACTACTTCATACGGCTAGTGTAGCATACCACCCTCGTAGAGTTGATCAGCTATACTTCTATTCTCAGGTCCTAGACCCTTATAGAAGCACTCCAGTAGCCCTTTATTTGTCATCCTGTGATATGGGCATGGTTGCAACACCATTTGAAACTTCAGCCACATTTCCTGAATTGTTTCATCCCCTACCTATTTAAATGTCAGGAGGTTGTCCCTGAGGTTCAATAGTTTCAGATGGTAATGATCCGTGTGATATCCATAATGATTTTCCATCCCTAGTTCCTGTTCTTATATTCAAACTAGTAAAACAAAACTACATTTTAGATTAGTAAAACTAAAATTAGGAAAAATCAAAAATTCTACTTAACTAAGAATTCTCAAGTGACACCACTCCCCGGCAGTGGTGCCATTTTGATGCTTATCATGACCAACGCCACTAACATATGGTACGAGTGTCTACAATCGTAAATAATATAGTAACCCAACCAAGGGTTGGGGTCGTGTCCCAAGGGAGCGGTAGTGAAAATAGTAGTTAATTAGAATTTCATTCTAATTAGTTGTAGCTAAAGAGATTTGCGAATAAAAACATTGTAAATAATGGGGGGTGACACGAAAGTATCAAATATCAAAAGGGGGTTTTGTCACAAGTAGTAAAAACAACAAATATAATAAGAAAATCAAGTATGGGGAAAAGTTCTTGGGGTGTGACCGCAATACAAGTTGAGATAAATAGTTGGGTACATGCTTTCGATAGAAAATTTGCAAGATAATAGTAACTAGGCTAAGCTTTAGATGGAAATAAGTTCCCTCTAGGGCAACTTACCCTGTTTCAAATGTGTTCCTCTCGGACACCCATTTGCCGCATGAAGACCAGCCTACGCCTTACCCCACTCACTCTCTCGAGCTGAGTGTTAGGATATGGGACTATGGCTCACCCTCTCGGGCTGAACCTCATGTCGACCCACTCCTTAGGCCATCAGTCTAGTGGTCTTAGTTTCGCGACCTCCCTCTTGGGCAGGCCAAAAACACATGGATGGCTTTGTATTTGCAACTACAAACCAATTAAATTAAACCACAACCACTAGGTGAAATCACCATTAAAATACATCTAGCCTATCAGCAAGCAAGACCCAACAATAATATCAACACATATTTGCTAAATCACACCCCAAGAATGAGGGTTTTTAGCCACACATTAAGAGATAGAAATTTATATCTTCAATGATGTTGAAATCAAATGGGTATAGAGAAATAAGTCTTGATTTAAGCAAAGAATGAATAATCCAAGAGACCCACTTCCAAATTGAATGAGGTTTCCCTTTTCTTTTTCAAGTCTTCAAACCCTTACAAACTTGAGAGTAAAATAAAAATAGTACTAAATCCAAAATCTGATAGAAAATATGATACTAAAATCTGATACTAAGCTATAACTCTTAACGAGTATTTATAGTTTTCAAAAATCTATGCTGCGGTGGATCACTTGGCGACATTAGTCGGAACGACTGAACAATTCTGTGATTCTCCCTTTGGTGTAGTTCATCGCCATCTTGTACCATTCTTCGGCATCATCGTGCTCTGGGTCATTTGGCAACATAGTACTGCTTTGCGGACCTTCTCGGCGATCCGCCGACTGCTCCCTTTTTCTTCCGACTTGACGCTTTCCTTCAGGACTCAGCACACTGGAACAAAAGGTGAAGTGAGACCCTTCGACGATTTTCCAAGTGAACTCGGCGATCCTCAGGCCTTCATTTTCTTGTTTTTTTAGCCTTTTCGTTCCTTTTTGCGAAGTAGTGTCCATGCATTCCTTCAAACTTCAAATACTTGAAACTTAAAGGTTTTCATCAGATATTGAGATAATTAAGCATTGAAGGACACTATTTCTATTAAAATAAATCCCTAAATGAGTCCAATTTGTGGACTCATCACCCTTCATGATGAGTCTATAAACCAATGTTAATGTAAAACCTTGAAGCGGTAGACCTAATGGTGGTGGCCCTTTCTTGTGTGAAATGATGAACCTTGAAGCGGTAGACCTAATATTGGTGGCCCCTCTTGGAAAGTCAATGAGCTATCCTTAAATGTACCTTGAAGCGTTAGTAATAGTGGTGGCCCTTTCTTGTGTATTGTAGTTTGGGTCGGTAGGCCTAATGTTGGTGGCCCTCTCAAGTACAACAATGTAATGTGAATAAACTACTCTATGGGAATGGAGGCTAAGCACCGAGTGGATATGGTTAAGATGATGACTCTCCCAATGTTAGGCTAGAGTCCAATGAACATCTTTCTTATCCCATAACTATGTGCCTATATAGGATTCTTACCAGTTCTACCCTAGGCAAGTAGAACACCTTTCTTCGGTGTGGGATTATATGACACTGGATTCCATGATTTAGCTCTCATGGTCTATGTCGGTTAATGCCTAATCCCATCATATGAGTTGTGCATTATGGTTTCTTGATGAGTTCTATGAAGTGTGGGTGGTAGTATGGGATGCCATCCATGCATTGCACGAGTAGGCTTTGATAGGGTCATAGTGAGTTCTCTAAGTCTTCATGACTAATGAATGAAAGTCCTCTAAATGAAGTTAATGAAGAATGTGACTTATGCTTGAATGAGATGATGCATGCTACACTTGGATTGTATTATGGGTTACTTTCTTGTCATGACTTATTGTATATGAATGTGCCTTGTCTATGGTGACTTCCAAGGAGTACTTAGTGTGAGTAGTAGTATGGGATGCTACTCATACATTGCACAAGTATGACTTAGAGTTGTCTTAGATGTTGGTCTTAATGTGATGATGTGACTTATGTAATGTTTATGTCTCTTATGTGCTTTATTGTGTAAAGGTGGAAAGGATGAATGGTAACTTCACTTTTGGTGACCTTAAGGTGGTACCTTATTATGGGTGGTGGTATGGGATGCTAACCATACATTGCACAAGGTATAGCTTGAGGGTTACTTGAGGTGAAGGCTTGATGTGAAGGTAATGGGTTATATGTTGATTATGTTCAAATATGAAAATATTACTTGAATGTTGGTTGTGACTTATATTATGCCTTTTTTATCAATGTTCATGAAGTTTTACCAAAATGGCATAAAAGCATGACTTTCAAATAAATGTTCGCTTTAAGCATGGTTTTTGCATGGCTTCCATACTTAGTGCATCTAATGTGCTAACCCATATTTCTTCTCCATTTTTACCAAAGTGTAGGGTTTGATGATTGGATGTCTTGTTCATGGAATATAGGTTTCTAAGGAGCATGGATATGAAGACTTGGTGAGTCCTCATAGTTTCGAGGACAAAACCCAATATGTTCCCCTTTTGTCTTTTAGTTTATGTTAAAGCTTTTGTATGGGCTAAGTCCCAATGTTGTATTCAAAGTATTAGATGGTTTGAGACATAGTATACAAAGTCTAGAAAGTCTTTCGCTTTCTTTTTAATGAAGATGTTTTCGATTGTAAAAGGAAAGTTTTAATTTAGCTCTTTTTTCTTATATCAAATGTTATGAATGCTATGAGCCTTGTATGAGACTCCTTCGGGGTCAAATATGCCAGTCACGTCTAGGGGGTGCTCTCGAGGCATGACAGTGCGCAGGAGGATTCTCATTTCTAGGAGCATTCTCAACCGAAGCTCCACCCCTAGCGGGTGCTACCCTTCCTCGGCCTCTACCTCTTGATCTTCCTATACCCTTTCCTCAACCGCGACCTCTTGTTGCAGACTCCTCATCGGGCCCAGTGATGGGAGCTACGGGCCTATTGAAGAAAAGTACAGACGTCTCTGTATCATTCCACAAGACTCTACTAGACTCGTTTTGGTACATCGAGATCAACAAACCTAGGGGTCTAATACCAACTTCATCACAACCTAGACCATCGTGATTGGCACCCACACTAACCCTCCAGTGGGAGAACCGTTACTACAACGCAACTAACCAAACTAACAAAACTAGAGTATTTAAAGATACAGAAGAAGGTTTAAATGTCTACAGGAAAAATAAGAAGTTCTCATAAACTCCGAAGTCTAACAAAACAATTGCAGAAATAATGTCTAGAACCTGAAAGTCAATGTACCAAAACACCTACTAACGACAAGTCTACGAAAATGGGTGCAAGTAACACCCAAAAAACTAGTAGGTGAAACTAGAGCCCTATGTGTGAGTTGTTGAGTTTGATGTGGGGTTTGATGTTGTAAAATGGTTTCCCAAGCTTAGGTTTAGGGGTTTAGGGGTTAAACGTCAAGGTATGAACCCCCAAGGACCAACCAAGAGTCCTTGAGGAGGACCCTAAAGCCTAACCCCCAAGCTGCCTAAAGGTTGAGACCTACGGATGGGACCTACGGGGCGTAGGTCCATCCACGCCTCGTGGGGGTGCCTCGTAGGTCAATCCCTCAAAAGTGAGCTGCAGAACACCCACCCACGGACATGCAGGATGGGGCATAGGTGGATCCATGGTCCGTGAGTCATGGGCATGGGTCACACCTGCACTTTCTGCCAAGGGTTCAGCCAAGGGAGGGTCAATTAGGTAAATTCCTAGAGTGGTTAATTAAGTGAGAGGTCATTTTTTATTGATTAATTAGACCTATTTAAGAACTTTTAAGTCATTAACCACCCCTTTACACTTCATAATTCCCAAACCCAAAATAATAACCAACTCCTCTCCAAATATTTCTCTCTAAAACCTCCATTGAATAAGAAGAAGAAGTCAAGGTCAAGGGCTCAAGAACTAATCTTTTCTACCCAATTCATGAGGAATCTTCAATTAAGGTATGGTAGTTTTGATTCATGGTGAACTTTTCATCCATGAAGTCCTCAAACCTTCCATTTCAAATTTGGAAATTCTCCAAAACTAAGGATTTTCATTCTAGGTCATGGATTCGTTCTCAAAACATTTTCAATGGTTTAATTATCATATATTAAGATTGAATTGTTGTTTTATGGTGGTTTTAATATAAAATCCCCCATGAATCCATGATTTCCCCATAACCCTAATTTATGACTAAGTGATATGGGTGAATTGTAAAAAGATGAATGTTCTGCAATTGTTCTTGTAATGGTTTAGTTACTTGAATTATGTCATTATTCATTCCTAAATTTTAGTAATTCCAGGTGTGTTCGTGAATTATGATTCATGGCCTTGAAGGGAAAATTATGAAGATTGATGTATAATCATGATGCTTATGTACATGCTTTGTGATTTCAATGATCCGGACTGGACTAAGCTTGAAGATCTAATTACTGACTGGAAGCGAAAATACCGTAAAAATGGCTTCTTTCTTCGAGGACTCTTTTGTAATAGCTTGATGAGCCGAACCAACAAGAGATATTACGTTCTACCCTCTGCTTCGAGCCCGGCCGAGAGTGAGCTTCCCGAAGTAATGTGATTATGACTATAATGAAATCATGATATTTATTGTAAGGTTATTCTCAATTATACACTTGTGAATGATGATGCTATGTTGTGAAAGGTTTCTTCAATGTAATGATATACCTTGAATTGGTAGGCTTAGGGCATCCTCTTCTTGTGTAATTGAAAGTGATTTTGATTGGTGTACCTTGAATTGGTAGGCTTAGGGCGTCATGTTCTTGTGTAACCAAAGTATCTTGACTTAATGAACCTTGAATCTATAGACCTAATGGTGGTAGCCCTTTCATGTGCTTAATAATGTACCTTGAATCGTTAAACCTAATGGTGGTAGCCCTTTCATAAGTGATTAATGAAGTATTCTAAGGCTTTGTCTTGAATCGGTAGACCTAATGGTGGTAGCCCTGTCATGATGAATCTATGAACTAATGTAATGATGAACCTTAAATCGGTAGACCTAATGGTGGTAGCCCTTTCTTGAGGATTCAATGAGCTATCATAATAATGTACCTTGAATAGGTAGACCTAATGGTGGTAGCCCTTTCATGTGTGTAATAATGTTTTTTGTGTCGGTAGAATTAATGGAGGTAGCCCTCTCAAGTATACTAATGTTAATGAGAATGAACTACTCTATGGAAATTTAAAGCTTAGCACCGAGTGGATATTGTAAGGTGGAAGCTCTCCCACGTTAGGCTGGGTTTCAATGAACACCTTCCTTATCCCATAACTATGTGCCCACATAGGGTATTAGCTAGTGGATCCACCTAAGCTAAAATGTTATCGGTTTTACCTTAGGCAAGTAGACCAACTATTTTCGATGTGGGACATGACATCGGATTATATGGTTTGCTCACATGGTCTATGTCGGTTAGGGATTATTCCCATCATGTGAGATATGTGCTATGGTTACTCAATAGGTTCTATGAAGTGTGGGTGGTAGTATGGGATGTCATTCATGCATTGCACGAGTAGGCTTTAAGAGTGGCTATGGTGTGTTTCTCTAAGATCATAATGTCTAATGAAATGAATGTGCTCATAATGATGCTAATGAGAATGTTGACTTAAAGGCTTAATTTAATGATGAATGCTTAACTTATATTGTTATTATGAGTTGCTTTCCTTGTCATGACTTATTGGATGAGAATGTTCCTTGTGTATGAGTATTGACTAAAGATGAGAATGAAGAATGGTAAATATGTTATGGTGGCCTCAAAGTGGTACTTAGTATGAATGGTATTATGGAATGTCATTCCTACATTGCACAAGTATAACTTAGGGTTACTTAAGATGATGGTTCTAATGTGTTATAATGACTTACATGATGAATATGCTTATGTCTTATGCTTTTATACTATAGTTCATGATGTTTCTTAAACTTGGCATATAACATGGTTTTCAACCAAAATGTCTTTTTAGCATGATTTTTGCAGGCTATCACACTTAGTACATTTTTGTGCTATCCCATATTTCTTCTACATTTTTCACAAAGTGTAGGGTTTGGAGACTTGAGTTCTATTCTTGGAAGATAGGTTTCTAAGGAGCAAGGAGTTGAAGATTTGGCGAGTCCTCATAGTTTCGAGGACAAATCCACCATTTCCTTTATGTCTTTTATTTTATGTTTAGAGCTTTTGTATGGTCTGCGTCCCAAGTTAGTGTGTCGGATCGTGACACTCGTTCCAATATGTATGTTGGTACGTGACATCCGATCCTAGTTAGTGTGTCGGAACGTGACACCCGCTCCATTCAACATACCACAATCACAATCACAATGTTAAGTGTTGATTAATGGCATACCATTCTTCATTCATATTCATTTACGATTAGTGTGATCAAAAGTTCAACATTCACATACATACATGTATTATAATGAAGCAATTACTAACATACATCACACAAACATGAAATCACAACCATCACCTACCTCGAACAAAACTTAAACCCCTAAGAACTTGATTCTTCCCTTTTCGGATTCTTTCTGCTTGTTCTTGGTCAACAAACAATCAATATAATGCGAGGATCAATAAAAAAGACCTAATTACCCGGATTATAATCAATAATATCAACCCTAGGTCAAACCCTTGATCCCCATACCCAGATTAGGGCTTTTTCCACCATAATTACCATATCAAAATCCTCCCCCATTAATAATTACCCAAGAAACTAAGTTCTACGGATCGAAAAATGGATTCGGAGAGTAAAAACCTTACCTTTGGTGCTAGAAAAGGTGGAAAACCTTCAAGAAATATCCATGGGTCGTTCCTTAGCTCTCAAGATCGAATGTTGCAGAATAATAACGTTTTTGGGGTTTATTTCCGATATAAGCCGCGACTGTCCCGCCACAGCGGACCTCATCCCGCTACAGCGGCCCCGCCCTGGCGGGAATAATCTCATCCTAGCGGCTTACATGGAGACAGAACCTCAGAATTTGAGTTCCAAACTCCCATTTCACAACACACCTTCAACCCCTGACACTCAGAAACTACCTGTTCGCGCTAAGATGAGTTTTGGGAGTTCTACTTGCCCGAATTCAATTCTGTAAAGTCGTACGGGTTCCTTAACGTCTTAGCTATCTACTCACATGATCAAATTCATAATTAGATCTCCCAATTGTTACCATATTTCCCTAGACCTCACTAACTTCGATTTCGTCCAAATCTGGACTAGGTTGGAAAATTTCAAGTTACTACCAAAAAGTTTTCCGGCTCAAAAAATTTCCCCGATGGATTTTCTATAACGACAGATCAGGTCGTTACATTTATATTTTGAAAAAACTGAAAGTGTTTAAATATATTGTCCAATTAATCACACCATTTAAAACATTCATTACATTAAAATACATTTAAGTAAATGAAAAATGAAAAGACTAAAAACTTTTCATTTTCCACAACTGTTTATATTTTAGACTATAAAAAGATTTTAGCATCCATAAACAACAACAACAACAACAATAACAATATACTTCTTAACTTTGCCTCATCTTCTTATTCTTCACGTCAATCAATATCTGAAATCGAGTTGTATATATACTTCTTTCAACAGTAAACTTAGTAGATTTGATATTAGATGTGTCGATGTCATCGTCATGACTCGTGAACAATTAATAATTTCAACAGATTTCGTCTAATTTCGTATTAGAGTGATTGATCACATTAATACATAATTCTACTCTATCCAAAAAGAAAAAAGAGAGAGACAACATTATTGTAAGAAGAACGGTCATGCAATAACAATATCTCCTCAAAATAAAAGACTTTTTGAAAGAATATTGGACTAGAATTCTTCCTACAAAGAGATATGTGTTGGGGAAAAAATTTAGTTGGTTAAGAAATTTATATGAGTGAAGATTGTTCAAAGGACAAGAAGATTATTTCGAGAAAGAATCAACCTATTTATGGAATTCATATTAAATTAGGAGGAGAATAAGGACGAATTATTTGAAAAAGAAAATCAATTTATTTATGAAATTCTTATCAAATTAGGAGGAGAATAAGGGAAAAATTATTTTGTGATTTGAAAAGAGCCGAAATTAATGCCGGCATTATTTCTTTCATTTTCTTTGTTCCAGTAATTCCTTTCTTCTTTGATTTTTTCTTTAAAATATTTTCTATTTTATTTTTTCTTTATGCATCTTTAATTAAATTTATATATAATATTTATACAATGGGATTACACAATTATGTATGATGTTAATTCAAAAAACAAATGTATATATAGATGTTCTTTTCCTAAAAGGATATTACTCGTACGAAAGAATTTATTATGTAGCATTATATATCCAATATTTAGATTATTAGGATACTATATGAAAGTATTGGGATAACATATACTTAAAAGAAGTATTTTTTTTATTTTTATTTTGTATGTGGTGTGTTAGATATAGTGGGTAAGTCAACTATTGTTGAATTTATCAATGCTCTAATTTATTCTTATAATTAACTTCAACAAAAGAACTATTATAAGGTATTTCAAATTAGCTATAAAAGAAAATATAGATACTACTAATTGCTGGTGCAATATTTTAAACTATAAATATATTCATTATTTTCTTTTCTATAGTTTGTTTTAATATTTTTCTTAATTTTAAAAATTCAAAATCTTACCTTACAATTTTATATTTAAGATAGTCATATTTAATTCTTATCATCATCAATGTTATTAATCTCTTTTTCTACCATTTCTCAATCTCATCATTAATGTTACTTGTATTATTTCCTTAAGTCACTTTTTTTTATTTTAATTAAGGAATCAGTCATTATAACTTTATAAGCATTGTATTTTACTTCTTTTTTAAATAATTTAATTTGTCATTTTTAAAAAAAAATAGATCATTTCTTGTGCTAAAAATCTATATCTATATATAATACTAAAATTGAATGAATTAAAACAAAGTAAGATGACATGTTTCATTTAGCAGTATCATTATTTATCTTTTTTTTCTTTTCAAAATATTGAATTTTTTTCTTAATTTTTTTGACCAAAAAACTTATACAAAATCATATTTATTTCCTCATTAATTATTGGCATGTATTCCATTTCTTCAAGTCTATCTCTCTTATTCTCTCTCTTTCATCTTCCTTCAAACAAAAAATAATATAATTACTGTTATAAATCCATTGAATTGTGGATTGTCCATTTGATTTCTTCATGAATTAATTGGATTTATGTATGTAAATTTTGAGGTGATATGAACCTTCATGGATAATTATGTATCTACTTTTTGGCTTTTAACAAGATGATCTTTGGAAGTGATATCTCAACACTATAAATAGAGACATCATTCACCATTGTAAGACACACTTGAATAAGAAGAAAAGTCCTCTTCTTCATCTCCATTTCTTGTCTTTTTCTATTTATATTATATTATTCTGAGCTTAATTTTATAACACGTTATCAGCACGAGATTTGTTTATTCTCTTTGTTGGAACAAGGTAAGTTACTGATACGGCCAAGTGCTAAACTTTTGTTTATTTGGTTAATGTCTTTGTTTGTCCAACTATTGAAAATACTTCTGTATGGATAAGGTAGGCAGGTGTGCACATCTAACATATATTTCAATTATATTCTAACAATTAAATATTACTTCTTTTGCCATGGTTTCATCTGTATAATTGTTGTCTTAGGTTCTTAGTCATACACGATGGGAGTATCTTTTTGAATTGGATAAACTAGTCTAGTATATTAAAAGAAAAAAAACTTTGTTAAAGTTGATCTTGTGATATATCCATGAGTTGGTTAGTCAAATCAGAAGTTTTGATGAACTATTTCTATTGGTTCACTTTTATTGAATATGATTAGTAATTTTTGTAATTAAAGATATTAATTTTTTTTAAATCAGTGAAGCAATAATATCGAAAGGGATGATATTTTAAAGGCTTAAAGGTGTGTTTGTTGCACTTTAGCCTATAATGTCAATGATTGAGGGATTCAAGTTCAATCTCACTAAAAGGATAAGGCATATGTTAAAGACAGGATGCACCTTAATGAAAAATATTTAAGGGTAAGACTGTAGATTCAAGTTTTATCGCACCAAAAGGGCTAGAAATTAATTTGAGTGTTGATGCACCATGATGATAAGGTATTGAGTTTGATATCATATAATTATGGCCTAACACACCTTATATGGATAAGACATTGAGTTTGAGTCACAATGCACCGTAGTGATGATAAAATGATGACCAAGGCTTTCATGAAAAGTCATGAAATTTGTCCATCGAATTTTCTCCATTCCCTAAAGAGAATGTGGTAGCAGTACATGATAAGTATAAGTTTATGGATAATAAGTCGGAAAGATGACAAGTGATTAAATGTATGAATAAGGGCGTGAAAGGATAAAATTATAATAGTCATCATTGTGACAATTATGAAAGAAAGAACACTATGGGTTCTCCAAATAGTCCTTAAAATGTGAAAGTAATTATTATCATCTCAAAATGGTCTTTCAAAGGTTGAAAGTAGTTGTTGTGATTTGGTATGAAAGGTCATTGGACTTGTAGTTGTTGTCGACCTAATAATTTGATAAATTTATAAATCCTCCATCAAAAGAAAGGAAGATAAAGTGGTGGTACACTTGAACTTTCAAAGTGATGTTGAGGTGTGTCATGGAAATATGATGAATTTTAAAGGCATGACAATGTGCTGATAATGCAAATTTATGAAGTACATACAAATGGTTAATTCATTCCTTTACAAGAATGTGACTTGTGATAAGCATCGTGAATACTCGACCATTCTTGAAAGTGATTGTGTCAAAATATGAAGGAAAATATGAATAAGAACATATTCATGTATGGTTGAAAATATGCCACAACTCACCTCTATGGGAGGTTTGAGAGAAATAAATTTTATTTGGCAGGATTGGTCAATGATCGTGTACGTTTTATACGTCATAAATATTATGGTATGTTTATTGTGAACTACCAAAAGGGTAAAATAAAGAAGTAATTCTTGCCTATAAAGGTTTTTTATGGTACATTTTACTTGATAGGTGTGAAGCATTGTATCGATCCCACTGATGTTGTGTGGTGGAAAGAAATTGTTTGTGTGATTTGTGTTCTTGTATTTTCATCGCCAGTGGACATATGCTCCCAATAAGGTAACATAAGGTTGATCATGTGAAAAGACAGATTTCTGTACTAAAATCTTATTAGTATAGCAATAAGGGAAGTAGTAAAAAGAAAAGTAATTTTATTTCTGGCCATGGTAATACAACTTTAAGAATAAGAAACTGAATTAACAATAAAATGCTTATATATGAACATCATGTTAATTTGTCCCGTTGTAAGTCAGATTAAAACATTACCCAAAATGTTGAAACCTTTTCGGCTTTTAATTTCCTTTAGTTTTGACTTATTTCTCTTTTCTTACACACTTGTTCACTTTGATAATTTTGTATACATAGCAGTAATAGCAAAATATGAGTAAATTCTTTGAATAAAACAGATAGTTAGGCTCTGCATATGTAATATTTGGCTTCAAAATTGCAAATGCAAATGTTATATCGAGAACAAATTTAAACAAATAATGTAGCAAATCATAGACAACCATAAATAATCTCAAGAAGAAAAAAATTTGTGTAGAAAGGTAAGAGCAAACAGAGATTTTGGAGACGACTACTTATTACACCACACATGAAGATCTTTAGTCATTAAAAAATGCACTACATTTGAAAGATTTGACACACACTTGATGACATTTTTGAAGAGTTCAAGCAACATAAGTTAATCCTTCCTAATTCCTCCATTGATGAGGTTAGCTCTGTGTTATTGTCATATACTTTTTCTCTCTCTAATTCTAAGGATTAAGCTTTCCGCTAACATAACAAATAAAGAAAGAAAAGCAGGGAAGAGGACTAACCTTTGTCCTAGAAGATGGGGCATTTTGTTATGCTTCGCCCAATTTATATACATCATTTGGATCACCCGGGCCTCATCTTTTTAAACTAAGATTAAGATGTCTTCGTGTATATTTCCGACTAAGGAAACGAGAAGGAGCAGTCGAACATCAAAAAGACCATAAGCTGAAATGTAAAATTAACACGTAAAACGGTAATACACTACATTGACAACAACACCAAATTCAAGCAAAAGGCAACATCAAACAGATGAGGGAAGCTCAAAACAAAGCACGAAAGATAAGTTGATGACATTGGAAAACACCAAGAAAAGGTTGATGAAGTTTAAAAAGTCTCATAGAAAGATACACGAAGGCAGAATTGTAAATCTGGAAATCCTAATCAAAGCTCTAATAATAATGAGTGTGTGCTTACGTAATCAAAATGTTTTCGGTACAACCACTACATTGCCTATGGAGTGACAAATATACCTACAAGATCAAATAAGCTACTACAATATTTTGTTGATAACGTAACAGTGTTTTGCATTCTTTAATCAGACTCAGGTATATACCTCATTCTAAGTTTTCTGAAGTGTAGTTTTCTATATCTATTACTAACATAATTTACCACTACTGAAACATAATTAGGAATTAATTGAAGACGCAAAGCAAATAGAGAGCTGAGAAGTTGAAACTTGAAATGAAGAACGGAAATTTAAGTAGCCGGGAACCTTTTTTCTCATGGCCACCCGATGCTATTACTAAAGACAAAGATGCTATTTGTTTGAGTTGTTTCTAGCAGGAACTTTTTGGATGGAAAGGAGTGCAACTAAATACTTCAGCAGTCTATCGTCCTTAGTTCGATAACCATACATAGGTACTAAGCAGATGCATACAAACTTAGTTAAGGTGCTACTGTAATGAGTATGCTTCTAACTGATACATATGCTTGCTTATGACCAAGTATTGGTATAATACTTGTCATCATTTAGCTATCCAGAAAACACCCTATAAAACTCTATATGGTAAACCACTCTCATTGCACCTTCCTTATGTGTCTGGTGAATCAGCTTCAACAACTTCAATGTGTCCGAGAAACCTATGTATTGATTTAAAATTTTAGTCGGTATGTTTAGCGTATACAGAGTTTTTTGGTGTTAATCCACCAAAATTTGATTGTTGATCTAGTAAACCTGACTCAGCAACATTAACCACGCGAAGAGAACTCCAAATCAAAGTAAAAGAGAACTCACAGATGAAAAATACAAAACTATAAGTGCATATCTTCAGATAGACCAATTGCCAAAAAAAAAAAAGGTCGAGCAGAAGGCCGACAACAGCTCAGAAATACAAACACGCGAGCTCTAAAATTCAGGAAAGTCCAAAGTCAAAACATACAGGAGTTAAGAAGAAGATGGGAAAAAAATCCAAATTCGGAGGAGTCAAGAGGTCCCAAAAAAATTGTGGAATACAAACAAAGCACCAAATATTGCAAAATCAACTAAAAGAAGCAGAACTAAGGAATCAAAATCAATAACAGAAGCAGAACTAAGGAATTAAAATTAATACAAGTAAAAAGTATGATCACCCAGACAGAACGACGAAGTCGAATATAAGACAAAGTTGGGAAGAGAAGAAGATGAAGAGAGAGCAGATTGAGGCGGCGTTAGAATTGATGTAGAAAAGAAAAAGGATTAGCTCTAAGTTGGAGATGACCGAACCACCCTTCAAATTCAGTGTAGTGTAATTTCAGGAAGCACATGCGTTGACGGAGAGGTGTGTGCTATTCCCTCTTCTTATATAGTAATAGTAATATATATATGACTTAAGTCACATGCAGCCCCTTAAAGTTGTCTACATATTTCACTTAGACACCTCAATCTAGCCTTATACCTATTGAACATTTAAATCTTAACAAATTTATACCTATTTAACACAAAATGATAATCAATAAAAAAAGCAATAGTGTGTGCATCTCAATCGCATATACATAGCAAATGGACTAATGAGACAATGACATGTGGCGATTGTTTTTTTTTAAAAAGAAAAACTCTATTTAAATAATACAAAAGGAATTTTAAGAAAATATAATTTTATTTTTGAATTAACACACCCCCACCTCCTTATTCTTCTTCTTCTCCCCTTTGCACCGGGTCACCCCTGCGCCTCAACCCGTCTACCACCAGTAAACCATAGCCTACGGTCTTCTTCTTCTTCGTCGGACCTTATTTTCCTTTCAGCTGTGCCGTTGCGCCTCAAACGCCAATAAACCATAACATTCACCCCTTTCTTTTTCTCCCTCGAATCCTATTCCTTTCACCGACGTCGATAATACACCATTGCTACCCATCTAAACTAACCCCTCATTTATCTTTCATTCTAATAGCATCAAAACTTTCCATCCATTCTCTTCATCTTCTTTCCATTAATAAACATTTATCACAATTATAAGAAATTAATAGACGTTTTTTTAAAATATAATCAATTGCTTCGCTGGAATACTATTTTCATCTTAAACAATGGAATTTCGCCGGAATATTATTTTCAACAGAAATAATGAAGATTCGCCAGAATATTATTGTCATCGAAAATAATAGACCTTCACCAGAATATTTGAGACTTTAATCAGATCTACATAAAATAATAATTAAAAAAAAATGAAAAAGCAGTAGACGAATTGGAGAGGGTGAGGGAGAGGTGGAGGGGGTGGGTGTGTAAAGAGACATGGAATAGTTGCAGAGGGAAGATGAGAAAGACGTTCCTTCCCTTTATTTATTTTTATTTTTTATATTAATTTAGCTATATAAGTTGGAAAGAAAAAGAAAAGTATTACTTCTAATTGTTTTCACGCGTTTTAGGAGAGTGAACTACACTTTCTTGGCCATGTCAGCCTTTTGTGTCTAATAGGAACCACTTTTGAACATATAAAGTGCTCAATAGGTACATGTCTAAATTGAGGTGTCTAAGTGAAATATGCAGACAACTTTAAGGGGCCACATATGACTTAAGCCTATATATATATATATATATATATATATATAT
>JAJOOS010009979.1:0-17632 GCA_029582725.1 Solanum chiquidenum | reverse complement strand
GACAAAAAGTGTGCTAAGTAAATTCCTAATGTCTTCATCCACTACGCTTCGGGTATGTGATTCAACATTGTAAATACCTTAAAATTTACTATCTCTTCGCATTAGCTACTGGGAATTAACAGTGAATCAAGGAAACTCAGATAACTACATTACTAGTCTATAAAGTTCTCTACTTGATGGCAGGGGTATAACTTGAGGCAAATAAAATGTATGAACAACTCTCATCGAGTCTTTAGTGTTCACCATAGATTGAGACACAAATTAGAGAAAATTGACACATAAAGCATAATGTGCATTATTCCTTAATAAATGAAATACGAAATCTATGAGCAGGTTGATGCTACTAACCACTCACACTATAATATTCTTTCTATCTCAAAAAGAACAAACAAGATTTAAAGTAGGAGAACCAAACTATCTACTCCTAATTATTATTTTTATAACTGTGGGGTCCAAGTCAACTTCCGTGCAGCTCGACTAATTCCATGGTATACCTACTATCTCCCACCAGCAACATGAAGTCTCAGTTTAAATTCTAGCAAAGACCAAACTACTGCTGATTTCTTCCTTATTTTTTTGTTTATATTCGTACATCAATTATTTATTTATTTATTTTAAAATAACATATTTAAAAACTACATAAAATTATAAAGAGTATCATTAGTGGTTAATTTGATTAGATATTAGCTCAGAATCTGCTCATGAAAGCAAAATTCACAATTTTTCTTCACAATGAAACATAAAATACTCGGTGTGTAAGTTTAATTTAGAATCAACATCATAAAACGACATAAGTATTTCCAAATATTGAACTTGAAATTCGAACAGCAGACAAATAATTAAGAGTATTGTAGAGGAATTTAGCACGAATTAAAAAGGAACAATGACGATTCACAGTAGAATAAGGTTGATGAAGTACGTACTCTGCGACGACGATGTTCCTGGCGAATTCTAGACTGTGCCTACTTGACCGGGTTTGATTTCGACGAAGAAGAAAACCTCGTCGAAGAAACCTGTGAAGATCGGATAGACTGAATGGACGCCGGAGAAAACTCGCCATTGCAGAACGAAATCGTGTGAAATTACGCTATGAATGAGCGGGAAACAGTTGAAATGGACAAATTAGTTTCTGGCAAAGTGCTACTGCTTTGTTGGCCTAAGAAGGTTCCAGCTCCTGCTTTTGGGCTTCATTTGGGCCATTCTCTGTTTTGGGCCAAACTAATATTTCAGGGTCAAAATTCATTTAAATGATAATCTCTGCTAGTAAAGAAAAGGTAAGAGACGCTTGAGGAAACAATTGAAACACACAAACTGATTTTGGTCACCATTGTTTAAGTATTACCTTTTTCGTTCTAAAATAAGTGTCGTTTTAGAAATTCAAGACAAAACCAACAATTATTTCCAACTACACTCTTTTATTAGTAAAAACTTATTTCTTCTTAGTTTTTTAATGAGTGTGAAATGAACTAAAATGACACTTATTTTAGAACGGACAGAGTAAAAAAGAAAAATGAAAAGGTAAAAGTCATCAAAGGTTCACTTTCGACAAGCAAAGACATATAATATGATCAGACGGCAAAATCAATTAGGAATGTCAATTGTGTCGCTTTTGTTATATGTATTTGCCATTTGTTCTTTCGTTCTCATCGAAACTTAGTCCTCGGTAATTTCTCTCCTGTCTTCTTCCTCTTTTTGCCACCATTTTGATACCCTTGGGCTCGTTTGGTAGCTGGATTAGTTACGAGGGAATCTATGCAGATATTAGTTATATATATACTGTATTAGTTATTCCACTTTCTTTCTTGCATAAATTAGTAATCAAAATGTCGTGTAAGTAATACGAAAATTGATACTATGAATAACTTATTTCTTATCCAGCTACAAACGACCCTCATTGTTTTATATGAAACATTAATTAGACACACACCCCACAAATCAAGAATCATCATCAATCACTGAAAAAAAGGTCAATGGAGGAGCTAAAACAAGATGATCAAATCCTTTCCAAGCTTAAACAAACTTGTTCTGATCTCAACAACCTTCTTCAACTCTCATTCAATGTCGAAACAAGTTTATCTGAAATAGAAGATAAATTTAATATAATGCAAGAAAATCTATCCATTGCTTCAAGAAGAATAGCTCCATTACAATCACTTTCCATTGCTAATAAGGCACTCGATACGAAGATCAACAGAGCAATTTCTCCAGCTCTTTCACTTCTTGAAAGTTTCAAACTTTCTGAATCCCTCCAGCGTAAGCTTCTTGAACTTTCCTCCAAATTAGCTAACGAGAAATCGTTTAACAAGAGGGTGGAGAAGTTGATCAAGTATGTTGACACGGTGGATGATTTGAATGAGGCGATTAATTCAATTAGTAGAGAGTGTGAACCAGCTATTCAGAAGTTGCAAGAAGTTGTGGAGTTTTTAAGCAGGACTAAAGCAACTGATCAATTCAGGACGCATCGATTGAGAGAGACTTTGATTACACTTAAAGCTCTTTGTGAAACTGAAGTTGATGCTATGAGATTTGATGGACTGCTTGATGATGCTTTGTTGAATTTGCAAGATGAATATGAGAGTTTGTTGGATAAAATGAGGCATAGGAATTTTATTGAGGCAAAAAGTGATCGCGATGATGATGATCACGATGATGTTGTTGCTGCAGCAGATATGGTGTCTACAGATTTGGGAAGTGAATTAGAAACTGAAGTGCTTACAAGAATCTCTGAGACATTGGCTGCAAATGACTGTCTTGATATATGTATTGATATCTTTGTGAAGGTAACAACTTTCTCCTTGATTTTATACAACAGGTAGATGAATCCATGACTGTAGACGTTTATATGTTGTTAGGATCAAACGTTTATCATCACGCCAAAAGTTCTAACTGATAGCAAGACTAGGCCCACCAGGCAAGCACCGTGTTCAATCATGACTCTGACCTAGGCCACCCCAGCCCCCTCGTGGGCCTTGCCATATGCAGGATGTTAGTGTTATCCAACATATTAAATGGTGTGATCATTTCACCTAAAAGCTAAAAGTTTAATCTGTTAGTGAGAAAACATGTTTGTTTACTTAACTATGTCTTCAACACTGGCTATTGACTATAGATAGGCCTTGAATCACAGTTAAAAACTTCTAGTAACATATGTCTTATTCATTAGATGACATTAATTAGACGCGATTAAGCTTCATTTATGTTGATTAATTATGGTGATTCCGAAATCTGCCACTGGGACGGATGGAGTATTATTTCATTCCAACAGTTTTGGAGTTTGCTCAATGGTTTAAGATTTAATGTATATGGCTACTAATAATGACTATGGTATTCTGCTTCATCCCATAGGTAAGATATAAAAGAGCAGCCAAAGCATTGATGAGACTGAACACGGAGTACCTAAAAACATACAGTCTGGAAGAAATTGATGAGATGGAATGGGCGAGCCTAGAGACCGCGATATCCCTTTGGATCCAACACTTTGAACTTGCTATCAAGAATGTTTTTGTATCGGAAAAGAAACTCTGCTGCCAAGTTTTAGGCACAATAATGGATGGAGTAATATGGCCCGAGTGTTTCGTCAAGATAGCAGACAAGATAATGGCTGTCTTCTTTAGATTCGGGGAAGGGGTTGCACGAAGCAAGAAAGAACCTCAAAAGCTGTTTAAACTGCTAGACATGTTCGAGTCACTGGAAAAGTTGAAGCCCGAGTTCTCAGAGATTTTTGCTGGTGAAGCTGGTGCTGATATCTGTTCGCGATATAGAGAACTGGAGAAACTCCTTGTACATTCCTCTACCAAAGTCTTCTTTGAGCTTGGCCTTCAAATTGAGGCTAATCAGGATGTTCTTCCACCTCAAGATGGTTTGGTTCCAAAACTTGTTCGTTATGCTATTAACTATCTCAAATACCTTCTAACAGATGCATATAGCACGACAATGATCAGAGTCCTCAGGACTGAACAAATATGGAAAGCTGGAGTACTTTCAACCCCCGAAACAGATGAAAACTTGCTCAAAGACGCCATGTTCAACATTGTGGATGCCATACGGAGGAATGTTGAATCTAAGAAATTGAGGTACAAAGACAAAGTATTGCCTCACGTGTTTGTCATGAACACTTATTGGTACATTTACATGAGGACTAGAAGTACAGAACTCGGAAAACTCATGGGAGATCAGTATATGAAGAAGACATACAAAATTGTGGCTGAAGAATCAGCTTATTCATATCAAAAACAAGCTTGGGGTCCTCTAGTGAGGATGTTGGACAAAGAAGAACTTAAAAGAGTTGACAAAGACGGACTTACTGCTATGATACGAGGGAAAATGGAGGCGTTCACTAAAGGATTTGACGACATTACTCATAGACATAAAAGCTTTTATCACATCCCTGATGCAGACTTGAGAGAGCAAATGAGAGAAGCTACTATGAAGCTTGTTGTGCCTGCATATACTGAATTCTTGAACAATTTCGCGTCTTCTTTACATGTCAAGTCTTATCCTTCACCGGAATACATAGAAGATACATTGAATCAGATGTTTGAGGTTGTTGATCATCATAAGAGCTCTGGAAAATCATCTTTGAGGCCGCGACAAATGAGAGATCCTTCGGATGGTAGTAAATCATTATCAGGCGAACAATCTCGAAGGGGCAAAGACTTCAGGAGGTCCAAGACAAGTGCCATTGATACCTGATAAGTTTTTTTCAAGTAATGTTACTTGAAGGACAACCATTTATTTGAAAAATTCTTGGTAACATTTGTGTTAAGCTTACCACCACAAAAAAAGGGGCACAAACAAAAAGTTTGTAATATGATAGATGTAACAAATTATGAGAAGTGAAATAAATATTTCGTGCAATCTTTCAAGTTAAAAAGAACAGAAAAGTTATTTATTTGACCGATCGGTCAAAATAGTTACATTTTCAATCCAAACACACATTATTTGTTATAAGAAATATATATATTTTATGTATCTCATATACGAATATACAATAGGTTTGATTAAGAGTTCGATCTTGGCTCAGAAGGAACACTAGCTATATGCTTAACACATGCAAGTTGAACGTTGTTTTCGGGGAACTGGGCAGAAGTTAAAGAGGGTCCTAGCTAAAGATAGCTTGTCTCGCCCAGGAGGTGAGAAGAGTTGAGAACAAAGTGGCGAACGGGTGAGTGGGAATCTGCCGAACAGTTTGGGCCAAATCTTGAAGAAAGCTAAAAAGCGTTGTTTGATGAGTTTGCGTAGTATTAGGTAGTTGGTCAGGTAAAGGCTGACCAAGCCATGATGCTTAGTTGGTCTTTTCGGATGATCAGCCACACCGGACCCTCCGTCTTATAATTTCCTTCTTTAATTCCATTTTATTAAAAAGGAAAATGTTCAAATATATCATCAAACTTTGAGAAAAAGCTCATCAATCTCATATGTTAAAAGTTGACCAATGTATGTCATTTCAGTTAACAAATAATAACACATATAACCTTTTTCTCAAACAAAAATGACATAGATGAGTCAAACTTTTAACCGATGACATATATAAGCTTTTTATCAAAATCCAATGGTATATTTAAGCCTTTTCCATGATATTATTCAAAATTAATATTTAAAAAAAATTGAGGTAATATTTAAAATTGAAAACTGTGTATAAAAATAAAAAAATGCAAGTGAATTTACTACTCATTTTTTCCGTGCAAGTTTCCTTCAAAGCTCCCCAGCTGAATCCACACATTCAGAAGAGAATAATCCCATTTTCCAAATAGAATAATTCCATCATCAAAATCTTCTCTCCCCAATAAATCCAATTTTCTCCTTCAAACGCTCAATCAAAACCCCCAAATCACCAATTTCAAAGAAAACTCAAGTACCAAATTCGAACAAAAAATGGCAAAACCAGATGAAATTCACACCATTTCTTTATCATTCACTGATTTCCCAGAAGATGTGCAGCTTTGCATCCTCTCATTCCTCACTCCACCAGATATCTCCAATTTCGCCTGTACTTCAAAACGTTTCGTTTCTCTCTGCCGTGATGACCCAAGACTCTGGTTTTCCATGTGTAACCGTAAATGGGGATCCAAAACCCAGATTAACAAATGGGGTAGCGGTAAGATCTCGTATAAGCTTCTTTACAATACCCTTTTGGAGTATGAAAATCTCATTGGGTTCTGGCGCCGGAGTGGTGCTGAATCTGATTCCCCGTTGATCTTTTTTGAGTGGGGTCCGTTTCATATAGCTGGTTCGAGGGTGAAACCCTCGAGAACTGGTACTTATGAAGTGATAAAGTTGCCATTTTTATGGATGGGTATTACCTCTAAGGGTGAAATTGTTAATTATCTTGACCCTGTGGGGAAGGTGGAGTTATCGGAAAATGTCATGAATTTAGATGATTTGGGTGTTGTGGAGAGTGAATTGGTTCCAGTGAATGTGAATTTCGTGGGAAGAACTCATGTTGTTGTGGAAGAAAATGGTACTGCATTTGGGTACTCTTGTAATTCTCCACAGAATAGAGGATTTATGAAAGTTTCAAGCTCAGGGAATATGAAGGAAGAGGAGTACGAGGATTTATGTGTGTCCCCTGGGAGTTTGCCGGACAGGTTGATGACTGATATTTATCAATATTTTGCTAACAAGACAAGTCCTGGTGGAAATGGGTCGGCCAGGAGGCAGAGAAGGAGGGAGAGGGAAAGGCAGGGAAGAAGGAAGTGGGAGCCTGAAGATTATGTGAAAATAGTGAATTGTTCACCTACGCCAGCCAGGCCTTTGCAGGGCTTGTGGAAGGTTTTGTTCCTGATACTTTTTGCTTATATATAATTTTGCAAATTTATTCTTGTGTTTCTTGCCCGTGGAAGTGTTCTGTTAGAGAAAAACTTTATCTTTATGAGCAGTTTTTTAATGAAATTAAGGTTTGGCCTTTGATTTTGTTCTTGAAGATTTACATTCATACAAGTAAAGCTTCTAACTTTGTAGAGACAACTAGGTAGCTGGTTAAGGTGTAATCAAAGGCTGACCTTAGTAAGTATAAGTATAAGTAAAAGTAAGTAAAGAATGAAACTTTATAGAGATGACTAGGTAGAGACTTGAGTTTTGGTAAGGTGTAAATGCTTGTGATAGTAAACCGGGTAATATGCATGTATGTACACTGAGTGTCGAATTTATATAAAGTATTAATCTCCATAAAGTGTTTGAGCAAGATGTATGACACTAAAAATTACTCTAAGCAGGGGAGTTGTGCTTTTTATTTTATTTTATGACAAGGGAAACCCGCAGCCGCTACCCTTTGGTGCACACAGGGTAAAACTCCCGCTCCTATGCAATAGCTCGCAAACCACATAGGAGAGGTAACCCGCACTAGGCAAGCCCGATGCGATGAGCTCGACCCAGAAGGCAAACCCCTTGCTTTCATTGGAAAGGGGTTTCGAACTTGAGACCTCCAACATGGAGGTCTCAAGCCCAAACCACTGGGTCACCCCGAAGGGGAGCTGTGCTTTAAATCCCCTAAGTTTTGGTAATTTGCTCTAGTTATCTAAGTTCTAACATTATGATGCCACTAACTATTATGTACATGAAGGACTGATTTCTGACTTGTTTTACCAATATCCTTATTTTATTTTCTGTTTTCCAAGACAATGACCTGAAGGAGGTTGATCATAGTTGGTATTTTTGTGGTCCTTCTGTATTCCAGCTTATTCCTCTTGGTAAGAAGTATCATTTGACCAATTTACTAGTAAGGGGTCCAAATATCCTTCTGGAACTTGAAGGGTAACTTCCGGTTCTGAAATTCCAAGTGATTTTACTGCTCAACCAAGACATAGATCTGGACTTGTACATTTAAATTAAATGTTTGTCTTGCTTGATGGTTCAAGTGTCCTACTGCCTCTTTGGAGGCTTTCAGCTGTAAGTGGTTGCGGCTGTATCCCTTCTAGTGTCCTTACCCTAAAGATATAGGTTTACTAATATTTCCAATCAATGATGTATCAATTTTCTCAGGATTTTTAAAGATTCCTTCAGCTATCATGTTCTATGAGTCTCGTTCTAGCTTATTTATAGGGCGTAAAGTTGAACTGTTTTGATTAATTTCGATAATGTGACTATGTCTGATGTACATCCCTAGCGTGATCATTTTCGTCTGATTATCTCTGTTTAGCCAAACTACTGTGCTACTAAATACTTATGAGTTAAGGTGTATAATTTCTATAATAGATCAACCCATCACCCTCATGGGTAACCTCCATTGACCTTTGTTTGAACTGCATGAATTGCAGAGTATTTAGTTTGCCAGTTTGTACATACTGTGTACTTCCCTTTTGCTGAAATGCAAAATTGGGGAATGCTTAACTGCAAAAGGCCTGCTCATGTGATGTTTTGGCTTTACTTTTCACTGCAGGGATTCCGCGATGAAACGACTTTGGAGTTCTTCCTTGTCTCATATGATGATATTGGTGGCATTGCTTGCAGAAGGCTTGTTGAATTATGTAAACCTTTCTCTGCCTATGCCCCAGTATTTTGGACTTCGAATACCACATTCATTGAGTCACCTTTATCTTCAGAGGAAGAAAACATATATGAGAGTCGCATGCATATTCAGCCCCTTGCTGAAGCTGATGACTTATGTGAGATTCTGCCGAGTGCTGATAAGAGAGTAATTTTGTGCATGCTTTGCATGAACTCAAGCTACGACTTGGTTATTCCTGATTTGGCAGGAAGCACCGTTAATCCTAGGCAGGCGGAGGGAAGGATTTGGCAGTATGAAAATGGAACCTTTGGTTTTGGGTTTCTGCGAGACAATCACGTTATAGACTTGAGATGTATTGCTCAGAATGGTCAGATATTGGAGGCAGCAAATATTTCTGGTGAATGATCTTGCTGTGTACATTAATAGACAAAAGAGAGAAAGTGCAGCAGTAGTTCCTATTTATATTCTTTGTACATATTAGTAGGCTCTTTATACTGGGAAAATTGTGGTTCTGTTGTAACATTTTGTGACAATAGAATGTTCATTTCAATATAACCTAGGTATTCTCAAGCTTCCTTTTCTGGGAATGGATTCAACTCTTTTCCGACTATTTATACTTCCCCATTTGGATTCTTCAGTTTCATTTTGACATGGCAGGGTGTAAAGACAATTTGCTGATACTTGATTATCTGTCATGTTGAACTTTGATCTACTCATTAATCAGCATTTAAAGTTTTCATTGTGTGTAGCATTTTATATCTTTGTTCCCTCTCCCACAATGTTGATTGTAATTTGAGGTTAGCTACTGGCAGTATGTATTACTATCTGTTGCTGAATTTGTTTTGTATCTTGCTATTTTTGTTATCATATTTTTCTTTGCAATTCTGCTTTGAAAACATTCTTTTTGAGCCGAGGGTCTATTGATCATATCTCTACCCCACAATGGCCTTGTAACTGTGTATGATCTACCTCTCCCGATCCCACTTGTGGGATTAGACTGGATGTGTTATTGTTGTTTTCGGTTAGCTACTGGCTGCTTCTGTCTCACGATAGATCTCTTAAGGACTTCCTGAATTGAATGGCTGGTGAATTTTGTGAACTTTCAAACATCTTGCTGATCACTGTTGCTTTCACTTTTTCTTTTTGTTGTGTACTGAGAAGTTTCTGATTCTTCACAAGTACTTGTATGTTTGTTTCAAAATCTTTTGCCTTATGTGGAAAGGATATCCAAGAGTTGTACTCTCTTGTGCCAAATTTTGCCTTTTCTTTTTACAAAATTTTGTTTTTCTCCCTTGTCAAGTTTTCAGAGTGCTATTAGCTTAATGAATTGCCATCCATGACATTATCAAGTAGGAGAGAGGATGGAAGAGGCTGAAAAATGGTTTCAAGCAGGGTGCAAAATGCAACATCATAACAACAACAACATACCCAGTGACCAGTTTAATCCCACAGGTAGAGTCTGAAGGGTAGAGTGTACGCAGACCTTACTCCTACTTCGTGGAGGTAGAGAGGCTGTTTCCTGGTAAGGTTGTCGAATTTTTTTGAAACTTTTCAGTTTATTTCTTAGTTACCAACTACATTTTCTATTTTACTAGCAGCTATACCACTCTAGCCTTGAAAAAATGGCAATGGAGAAATGGTAGGTAAAAAGTTTCTTCTATGCCTTGGGTTAAATTGTTAGAATCTGTGCTGTTGAGGTATCTTTTCTTGCCTTTAAAATGAGAAACTTACTACCTAGATTTCTTCAAAAGGAACTGTATAAGTGCAGTCAAATTGGAAAAGAATCGCCTTCCATCATCTGGATCATGTGCGATTCAAGGAATTCCATATCTAGTTTGAGGAGGAAAGAGTATGTTGCAAAGATTTTCATGGCACTGGACAACAAAACCGTGTTATATTCAATCTCATTTAACATCCACACGATACAAGTGAAGCACAAGAAACAAAGGTCAAAAATCTTCACACAGAAGTAGATTATAGTTCAGCATCAAATTAATGGAAGATGAGAGAAAACATGGGCTGTAGAACGGAAGCACATTAATGGACGCTGCTGAAGACCTCAGTGAAATAACGCTAGCACATACAGATTCTTGAACATAGGAGACATGTAGACATGATAGCGGAAAGCTAAGGAATGATCAACTGTTTCGGTTGTTTATGATTCTGCAGTAACTTCTGTTGTTATCGCGGGGATAGTCTCATGGTCACCCTCAAGCTTGCTTAAGTTGCCTTTCTCCTTGATAAGTTGAATATGGTGATGCTTACAGTAGAGGCGCCCTTCATGTGCGATATAGTTGGAAGGGCTAATTACACACCCTCCATGGCTACATTTGAAGCAGTTCTTGTGGTATGGTGTACCATTAACTGATACCTATAAACACACAATCAAGATTTAATATAACATTTATTGCACAGCATTAGCATGAAATAGTGTTAACTATACAAGCTGTGAACTTTTGGAAGATGTAACAAATTTTACACAAAAGATTACTTATTGCATATTGGTGGTGTTACCTTTTCTGTTGGATAGACAGTGTTCTTGCAGCCAAAACATTTCTCCCTTGTTCCACCAAACATGCTTGTCACTTTAGCTACCTGTGGTTTCTGTTTCAAAGATACAACTTGCATTTAGTAAGTGAAGGTAATACTCTGTTACGTTGCTCGGACTCTCAAAATGTTACTGCACCCGTGTCGGATCCTCCAAAAATGCACAAGTTTTGGAGAATACGCACCCCTCGACATTTTTGAAGAGTCCGAACAACATAGATGTTCTATGTCAGTAAGCTTGATCATTCATTGTCAATTACCTCACTGTCAATGAGTTTCTGTGGCTTCACAATTTTTGGTGTCCCTGTAACATTTTGAATTGTCAATAAGTTTTCTGTTTGCAAAAGTTATTTGGAATTATAATCCATGTTAACCTCTACCTTCAAAGCTTTTATCCAAACTGCCAGTTTGTTTGAAGAGCTGATCAAAGTGTGGTCTACAGTAAAGAACTCCTTCAAAGGAATTGTAGTTGCCAAGCTGCCAATTAGATACAGTTGAAGAACAGTAAAAGTTAAGCTCCAATGCCTTGAATATTAAAAGTCCAACAGAAACTGATGAAACTTATAGCATCTCCAGAATGGATATGACATATAAAGCTAGTAATAGTGAATAGAAAACTTAAATCTACTTCTTTTGACTCTGAACAAGTCACATAGACCTATTCAGAGACCATTCTACAGTGTGTTATATCAATATTTGCTTAAAATGATCCTGATGATTGCTTCAGTAACTGTACTATTTGTTGTTGCTATTATTCTCTTCTTCATTGGTTTTACTTTACATATTGTTTGATATGCTATACTTGAGCCGAGGGTCTATTGAAAACAACCTCTCTACCTTCACAAGGTAGGATTAAGGCTGCGTACACACCACCCTCCCTAGACCCGACTTATGGGATTACACTGAAATTTGTTGTTGTTGTCTGATCCAAATGACTGATTGGAGTTAGATCTTGCAAAACCTGTGTGTGGAATAGGGAGGAAAAAGAAGAAAAGTACTTGAAGCTGAACAAAAAATTCTTATGTCAGACAGATTATCTCTATGGGATTTCCATGAAAGACAAAATAGAAGCTAAAAGTAAGAAGTACATGAATAAGCTATAGTCTTTTTGTTGTAAGATTTCTTCCTATCTGTCTAGCTAGCAGGTATCATGTGGAATTAGTCGAGCTGTGCAAAAGCTCATCCGAACACCACAATTATCAAAAAAAAAAAAAACAGACATAGGAAGAAACCTTGAGGGTGCCCTTGCAGTGATGACATCTAAAACAAGCTTTGTGATAGATTCTGTTATCTGCAGTTAATTTGTCAACCAGATAGACAGTCTTGTCACAAGCCATGCACTTTTGTGTTGTTCCTGCAAATGCCATGGCTATAATCAACTTCTTTTCTTGATTTTTCTGCAGCAAAGAGCACTTGGTGTTTGGAGTTTGGAAGAAAAAATAGAGAGGATGGATGGAAGATAAGGATGAGAAGCCAGCTGAGAAAGTATGATGATGATGCTCAGAACAGCAATTTAAGTAATTAGAGAAATAGACATTTTATCATCTTGTCCCCAGTATACATCACCTAACAACTATGCAAACTTTTTTTTTCTTTTTCTTTATTTCCAATATTTTTATCATTTTTTAAAGATTCTTATCTGTAAATATATATATACTCCTAACTTTTTTTCTTGGAACTACTGGAAGTTGAGGTTAAAAAATTTCATTTGCAGTATACGACTAAGACATATGGTGTTTGCCCGTTTGGTAAAATATAGTGAGAAAATAAGTTCCTTATAAATCAAGAAAGTGACTTTTCTTATTGAGTAGAAAACAAGTTCGATAAGTGAGATTCTATGTTGATTGTCTTCTCCTTCCCTCCGCAACTTATAGGTGTTTGCCTAAATTGTGGAGTATATAAATTTTATAGAGACAATTTTCTTTGCTTACTTATTAAAATATCAAAAATTATCAATTTTTGCTTTGTGAAAACCTTAATATAATTGGTGAAGGATGAAAAAACAGTGAAAATAAAGGAATGAAATAAGTGATTGTTACTTGCATAGGCATCAAAGTTCACATGCTTGTTGGAGCCCAGTTTGGTAGAATGAGATCTTTTCTTTGCTCTATTGATATTAGCAAGCACCACATGAATCATCATCATATCACTCTCATGGAATATCTATTTGCTGTCAAAGCAATTATGCACCGCTCTTGTCTCAATTTATGTGACACTATTTGAATGAATACGAAATTTAAGAATTAAGGAAAGAATTTATTATGTTTACCAAACTATGCTTGTTAAAGTCACTTTAATGCTTACTTTTAATTTGTTCATAATAAAGTGTTATGTGGAATCCAATAAGAATAAAACGAGGATGATGTCATTAGTAGTTGTCAAATAGAGAAAGATGACATTATTTCTAGAACGGATCAAAAAGAAAAAGAGTGTTTATAAATTGAGACATATTTTGGATGTGCTTATTATAACCTATGCTAAAAGTTACAAGTTAGGATTTTTAAGTTATGACTTTTGACTTACTTTTATCATTTTGGCTTAAAATAAACTTTTCTAATTTATCCAATACTTAGAAGCTTGTTTAATTGAAAAACACCTAAAATACGTCAATCCAAACAGGTTCGTAAGACCTTTGATTTTTTTTTCAAAAAATATTATTATTTGATGGACCATAATCTTATCAACAACCTAAAAGAAAGTTGTGCTGGACCATCTAGAGTTATGCTAGACATGATTTTCAAATTCAATTTCCTATACAAGAGGAACTTAACCCCACTCTCACACACACAAAAAAAGAAGAACATCAAAGGGATCTGTCACATGGCATAATCATATTATTGATCTGTCATAGCCACCCACTGAACTGTTTTTCTTCTTTTTTTTCAATAAGAGAGTAGAGAATAAGTAATAGCTGTAAAGTATTTTATTGAAATGTGTTATTCATAAATGTCAATTTTGAGCAGTTTAAATATATTTTTCTGAAATTTTACAAGTCTAATCCCCAGATATAAATCTAAATACGTTGAGAAGTCAAGGTCCCTTAGAAATACAATCATTTAATAAATCATTGTTCCTTAGAACCTAAAGTTTGGTAAAAGAGGATTTTATTTTTTGAGTGTAGTTGATTCAACTAAATTACAAACAATTGACATACTAGTCACTGCAAAAAGACTCATTTGATATAAGTGATATGTTGAGGAAACCAAAGTATCTTTTTAATCCAAAATTTGGGGCTCAATTCATATGAGTATGGAATCAAGAACGAGTTTTATCCCGACTTAGAACTTCACAATGCGAAGAATCTGAATATAATCGTAAATCAATATGAATACCGAACATCGGCCACTAGCAAACAAAAGAACTCTTGAACTAGACATGACAATGATATTTCAATTTTCGATAATGGTATAGAATTTTTCATCAAGGTTAAAATCGAAAGAGGAAAATAAATTGTTTTGAATTCGACAAAGAATCTCATTTTTTGATAGCACGGAGAGGAAATTGACCCAATTTTCTTTTATTTTATTAAAGTTTATCCCTCTTTTTCTTGATAAACATTAAAAAAAGAAAAGGATACAACATAAATTGATACTGAAGTAATAGTAACTACTAGAAAACTCAAATAGGAATCATTAACCATTGGTACTAACACTAAAAGAACAAAGCTAGCAAGACTGTTACCAGAACTTCTCCCACATCGGGACGAGCAGTGAAGCGAACATCTTCGCCCAATATTTAAAGTTTGCTTCAGCCATTTGTTGAAATCACGCAGCCACGCAATGAGCACATAGCGAACTATTCTTTCGCCTTTTACTAAAGAATACCGTGTGCGCGTTGCATCAAGTGGCATACGCCAATTTTTGGAGGGTTTTCTCTTTTAGGGAATCCCCATCAAATCTTAGTTGAAATTTTATCTTTTAGTAAGAATTCAGTCGATGCTTACTAGTCGTCACTAAATACAAATGCGTTTTTATGTTTGTGAATAGTTTCTGCGATCAGTCAGTATACATAACCCCGGGAAATTTGTTTAATTTATTTCTGTGGTTGATCTTTCCTGCAGCTAGACCGCACCTTCGCATCACACCATATATATATATAGCTCACGTGGGTCCGCGAGTATGAGCGTCTATAATCATAAAACTACATATTGAACATCCGATATCACATTGCTCCCACTTGAGCTATATAATAACATACTTGTATAATTAGTATTGACATCTTCATTGAAGAAACTTTTGAGGACTATTTATCTATTCAACATAAAATTCACCCTATGTAGTTACACAATAAGTTCATATAAATTTAAAGATCTTATAATTGAATATACTTAAAATAGGAATATTATAATTTTGGATCAAATATCATCGGTCTGAATACCTATTATAATTATAATAGTTTGGAGTATAATTTGTGATTTTTATGAATTGAAAGTTTTGGATTGAATACTGTCTTTGAATTGAATATTCTATTTCTACACTGAACACTTTAGTGTTAGATCATATGTTACATTTTAAAATTGAATATTATAATTATAAATTAAATGTTATATAATTTTGGTTCAAATACTGCATTTTGAATTGAATAGTATAGTTATTAGTACTAATTATAGTTTCAAATTGAATATTGTAATTTTTATTAAATATTATAGTGTATAGTTTTGGATTGGAATACCGTAGCTATAAATTAAATGGAAAAGGGTCAAAAATACCCCTGAACGATTGGAAATGGATCAAATATACCCTATGTTTGGTCAAAAATATTCTTACCGTTAGTATATTGGCTCACTTTTACTCCTCAAAACTAACAGATGCCATGTCACTTGAAAAATCACATAAAATAATATTTTTTTTGCTGACTTGGAAATTCAAATGGACAAAACTCCCAACATGGCAGCAACAATCAACAAGTGGGTCTAATGTAGACCAAGATGAGCCACCTTTTTTCATAGCTTCCTCTGCATTTTCTCCCAATTCTACCTCACCATTTCTCCCTTTTCACCTTCCATTAACTCTCTCACCATTTTCTCAACTTCTTCAGCTTCCACGAATCTCCTCACTGATCCATTTCTCGGCATGATCATCAGACCCACCCCAATTTCTTCCGTCACCATTCTTGCATTTAAGTGTTGCTCAGCCATAAATGGTAGTGCCAAAATAGGCACTTTAGCACATATACTTTCCAAAATAGAGTTTCATCCACAATGACTCAAAAACCCATTGATGCTTTTGTGATTCAACAACTCATTCTGATCTACCCGTTCTGTCACTATTAATGCTCTGTTTTTTATTCTGTCCTCTAACCCTGCCAAATGCTCGATAACATTTTGTCTTGTTACCCATAAGAAACATGTGTTGGATAATTCAAGTCTCTTTGCAATTTCTTGTATTTGCTCAGCAGAAATATCTGCCTGAGTACCAAATGCTACGTACAGAACAGGCTGTTTTTCTGTCAATTTATTGTTTAGCCATTGCCTCCATGCTTCATCGGTTTGAGAGAGTGCTGCTTTAATGGGCCGCTTGGTTAAGCAAAGAGGCCCAACACACCATGATTTTGGTCCAGGGTGTTGGTCGGAATTGATAAAGAATAGAGAGAAGAAATCTGGTGTGATTTTTCCTATTTTATTTATAAACTTTTGTCTTCGGTTAGGAGAACGGCAATGGCAACATCGATCTCGTAGATTACTTTCGGTTGTATTTGCATCTCTGCATTCGGTGATTTCTGTTGTGGATCCATGATTGTTCCACTGCAATTTACACATTAGGTCTTTTTGTCTATTTGAATTTCCATGTCAGCAAAAAAATATTGTTTTATGTTACATGGCATCTGTTAGTTTTGAGGGGTAAAAGTGAGCCAATACACTAACGATAAGGGTATTTTTGACCCCAAAATCAAACAGAGGGTATATTTGATTCATTTCCAATAGTTCAGGGGTATATTTGACCCTTTCCCATAAATTAAATATAGTTTTGAAATAGAAAAAAAAATTGTTGATTAAAATATTCAATTCTACTGTAATTATAAAGTAGGGCGTATGAAAAGAGAGGGTCACCAGGTGGTATATTTGCAGTTCGAGAAATTACTACAAGTCAAAAAGCTCTACGCACAAATACAGAGAAATCCTCTCATCCCCGGCTGCCGGCAGCGGCGAAGCCCTTCCACTTTCAGGCTGCACTCCACGAAACTTGAAGTTGGTGCGATTTCTCTGTCCCTTTGTTTTTTTTTTTAAAACCTTTTGCTCGCTTGTTGATAGATAAAGAGAACCTATAATGAGTGTAAATTAAAGTTAGCGAAAATCATTTTTCAGCAGTACGAAATTCTGAAATTGCTTCTTATTTGTGGTATTTGACCTAATTTTTGAAGTTTAGTTAGTAACTACACTAGGCATTGATGATATTTTTCAAGCGTAATATTCTATGGTGATGCTTAATAAAGAGAGAGCAGTTGTGGCCCAGTGGTCGATGAAGTGTGTTGAGAATCATTAGGTCTCAAGTTCGAGACAAAAATACTAGGTGATTTCTTTTTATTTGTCTTAGCTCGTGGACAAAGTTACCTGATACGTGTTGTTGGGAGGAAATGGTAGATATCTCATGAAATTAGTTGAGCTGCGGGAAAGTTGAACCGGACACCATTTTTATAAAT
>JAJOOS010009978.1:0-31281 GCA_029582725.1 Solanum chiquidenum | reverse complement strand
CTTTGACTAATTGAATATAATTGTGGGTTAAAGTAAAGTCTAAACCATTTTCCTCGTGGGATCGACCCCAACCTACAAGTTGGGTTCTTTACTTGATAACGATCGCTTATGCTTCTTTAGGGAGGTGTAATTTAAGCGTATCAGAGGTGCTGGATGCTGATCCTGGTTACCTGCGTCTGCATCATAAGATGATACAGGCCAACTAGCATCAGTACATTGAATGTACGAGTATGCAAGTTGGAATGCTAAAACAGCATAGGCTTGAAAGAGAATCTGAAAGAAACACTTACCTTGGCTCTTCTCAACTGATGAATACTTAACTGAACTCATTTCAATATAAATCAGTTTAAAACAAGCACAATATAAAGAAAAGTTGTTTAAAAACATGATGTCAACTCTTTTTATATATAAGGATACAACATAACTCTGGAATGTATGTAAAAATACAATAAACTGATGTAAATAAAAATACAATAACTTATGTAGGAGTTTCTCTAACTGACAACCACCACTATGAGCCTAAGTGATGGTACAACATTTTACTTCACGTTGCCAAGGACCGTCCTATACCTTGCCATCAGTATAGAACCTGAACTACTAAGTTGATCCACTAGTCTATGATGAAAAGCACTAAGGAATCATCTAAAAAGTATGACCCTTTTTCTACCCATGATGGCTACGTGGTTTATGGAGACTTGAGTTAATATGAACCGGCATCCCCATATCGGTGCTCAATACTACTCCCAAAATATGCTTAGCTCATGTGTTTGTAAAAACAAAACACTTTCTTTGGTTTGATATAAATACTCAAAACTTAGCTTAAAAGCTCTTTTGGAATCGATGTTTCCTTTTCTTGCTCAAATGTCAAAACATTTATAAACTCTTTGGGGAATACTTAGTTCCCTTATAGCTTTTTGAGAAATGAACTCAACTCTTTACTCTTTGCTTAACTTGAAACTTAAGTCTTCAAACAAAGTTAAAACGTTAGTTAAAGACTTTTGTAAACTTTAAAAACTTTACTTTGAATTGCTTCTTTACTTCTAGACTTGACTCTTAACTTCTCTTGACTTTGTTCCTAACTTTCCTTGAATTGGATTATGGATTCAAGGTTCATGATCTCATGTTTATGGATGATTTCATGATGTTTAGATGTACCTTGGAGTGTTGTAATCAACTAGGAAATATAGGTACATTGCTAAGGAACAAGTACGAAAAGGTGGGGAAGAAATGGGGAGAACTAGAGTCCCTGGCGCTCTGAGAGGCGCGGGGCACCAGCCCTCAATATTCAGAGACCAGTCTGGGGTGCTCTGGCTGGCGCGGTTCCCCAACGGTGAACATTCAGAGACTCTTTTTGGGCGCGCTGGCTGGCACGACACCCCACCCCTATCCCCAGGTGTTTGACGATTTTTCTTCTCCATTTTTCAACTCTAAACCCTCTAAACTTCAATGGTTCTTTCCCCAAACACTTAGAATCGACTAAGCCATCAGAACACATCAGATTCTACTCAAAATCACAACTAATTACATGAATTAGAATCAAATAACTCCTCAATGAATTCAACAGGACAAGAATCTAATGAAACTTCAACAACCCATTCAAGAACTCAATTTCTAAGCTTTCAAGAACTTAAATTCACTGAAATAAATCATGTTTGGTACATGGGCGAATTAACCCAACTCTATGTGATCTCACATACCTTGTAGGGATCACCCCCGATGAAATCCACAAGCCAAACTTCAACGATCTTGAACGAATCTTGCTCTTTCTTTTTTTTTCTCCTCTTTTCTCCTTTCTCCAAACCCTAGAATAAATTCCATTTTTTCTCAAACTGACTAAATCTGATTTGACCCATATTAATCTCCTAAAAATGGATTAAAATAATAAGGCAAGGAAATGACCAAAACACCCTTTAAAATCCGGATTGGACATTTCCTCATGTGAACAACTCAACTTCCAAAGGGCATAACTTACTCATACGAACTCAGAATCACGCAAACTTGGCGGCGTTGGAAAAATCATTCCAAGGGATTTCCAACCATATCAAAACTACACCTAAATCATCCTGGTCTAGGAGTTATGGTCATTTGAAGTTGATCAACCACTCACTTTAACTTACTTAAAATTTTCCAGATTTCCTTATACTTTTCAAAATGAAAATTTCCAGATTTTAAACTTATTTCTAGTTCTTTCTAGTTGCGAGATGTTACAATAGCTTCCCCTTGGGAACATTCCTCCTCGAATGAGATTACTCTTACTAGGCTTAGGGTGTAACATCAAATTTAAACACCCAACAAGCAAATGCAATCAAACAACATGCTCACTCATAATTTAAAGAGCACTAAGAAGAAAATTAGTACCTTGATCCGCACTTTCTTCGGATTCAAAGAGACGTGGATATCCCTTCTTCATATCCTCCTCAGCTTCCCAAGTAGCTTCCTCAATAAGTTGGTTCCTCCAAAGGACTTTGACTGATGCTACCTCCTTTGTTCTCAACTTGCGAACTTGACGATCTAGAATCTGGACAGGAATCTCCTTATATGATAAGCTATCCTTGATCCCAATATTTTTAGTTGGTATGATCATTGAAGGATCGCCCATGCACTTATTCAACATGGAGATGTGAAATACGGGATGAACTGCTGCTAATTCATGTGGTAGCTCCAACTCATAAGCTACATTGCCATTTCTCTTGGCTAAGCGATAAGGTCCAATATACCGAAGACTAAGCTTTCCCTTCTTACCAAACCTCATAACACCCTTCATGGGTGAAACTTTCAAATATACCCAATCATCTACTTCGAACTCTAACGCCCTTATCCTAACATCAGTGTAGGATTTTTAATGACTCTGTGTCGTAGCTTGGTGAACTAAATCTGGTCCTATCAACCCTGCTTCACCAACTTCAAACCATCCAATAAGAGATCTGCAAAGAGCTTCATAAGGAGCCATTTAGATGCTAGAGTGATAATTGTTGTTGTAAGCAAACTCAATGAGAGGTAGGTGATCATCCCAATTTCCTTTGAAATCATTCACGCAATCCCTCAACATATCTTTTAAAGTCTGAATAGTGCGCTCTGCTTGCCCATCAGTCTAAGGATGAAAGGCAGTAGTTAAATTCACCTTCGAACCCAAACCTTTATGAAAAGATTTCCAGAACTGTGCAGTAAATTGTGCACCAGTATCTAAAATAATGGATACTGGTACTCCATGAATTTTTACCACTTCTTGAATATATAACCTGACATCATCTTCTGTTGAATGGGCAGTCTTTACCGGCAAAAAATGGGCTGATTTTGTCATTTTGTCGACAATCACCCAAATTAAATCATGTTGTCTGCGAGACCTTGGCAAACCTGTGATGAAATCCATATTTACCATCTCCCACTTGCATTCTAGAAGTTCTATATTCTGCGCCAAACCACCAGGCCTTTGGTGCTCAACTTTCACTTGTTGGCAATTTGGACACTTAGCAATAAATTCAGCAATGCCCTTCTTCATGTCATACCACCAATAAACTTCTCTCAAGTCACGATACATCTTTCTGGAACCCGGATGAATGGAATATCTGGAGCTATGAGCTTTCTCCATGATCCGCTCTTGGAGTCCATCCACCATAGGTACACACAATCTACCTTGATATCTCAATACACCATCTCCCCCTTGTTGAAAAGCTAATATTTTTTGCTTATGAACATTTGCCTTCAATTCAAGCAAAATGGGATCTTGGTATTGTTTTTCTTTAACTTCTGACACTAGTGATGATTCAGCCCCATTCGTCACCACTATTCCTCCTTCTGTGGAATCCATAAGTCGGACTCCCAAGCATGCAAGCCTATGCACATCTTTTGCCAACTTTTCTTTTCTTCCTTAACATTGGCGGTAGTACCCATAGACAACCTGCTCAAGGCATCAACAACAACATTAGCCTACCTGGGTAATAAAGAATACTCATGTCATAATCCTTGAGTAACTCTAGCCACCTCATTTGTCTGAGATTAAGCTCTTTATGAGTGAACACATATTGAAGGCTCTAGTGATCAGTGAATATATCAACATGAACACCATACAAGTAATGACGCCATATCTTCAAAGCAAACACTACAACAGCCAACTCTAAGTCATGGGTTGATAATTTTTCTCATGAACTTTCAATTGTCTGAAGTCATAAGCTATAACTTTGCCATTCTGCATTAAGACACAACCCAAACTAACTCTAGATGCATCACAATACACCACAAAACCATGAGTACCTTCCGATAAAGTCAAAACTGGGGCAGCAGTCAACCTTCTCTTCAATTCTTGAAAGCTATTCTAACGAACTTCAGACCATTGAAATTTCATTGTCTTCTGAGTCAACTTCATCAAAGGAGAAGAAATGGATGAGAACCCCTCTACAAACCTTCTATAATATCCATCCAAGCCCAAGAAACTCCTAATATCAGTTGGAGATGTGGGTCTAGGCCAATTCTGCACTTGCCTCAATTTTCTGAGTATCAACTTTAATTCCCTCTCCAGACACAATATGGCCTAAGAATGCCACAGACTCAAGCCAAATTTCACACTTAGAGAACTTGGCATAGAATTATCTATTTTTCAAAGTCTGAAGAACTATCCTGAGGTGACTAGCATGATCTTCTTCATCCATTGAATAGATTAGTATGTCATCAATGAATACGATAACAAACATATCTAAATAAGGTTTGAAGACTCTATTCATAAGATCCATGAACGCTACTGGTGCATTAGTCAAAACAAAGGACATGACCAGAAACTCATAATGACCATAACGGGTCCTGAATGTTGTCTTTGGAACATCACATTCCTTTACTCTTAACTGATGATAGCCTGATCTGAGATCTATTTTCGAAATACAAGAAGCACCCTGAAGATGATCGAAAGGATCATCAATTCTCGGAAGAGGATACTTATTCTTGATGGTAACCTTGTTCAACTGACGGTAGTCTATACACATCCTAAGGGAACCATCTTTCTTTATCACAAATAAGACCGGAGCGCCCCAAGGTGAGACACTTGGTCGAATGAAACCCTTATCTAACATATTATTTAACTGCTCTTTCAACTCTGTTGGTGCCATTCTGTATGGCGGAATAGATATAGGACGAGTATCTGGAAGAAGATCTATACCTAAGTCTATCTCTCTCTCAGGAGGCACTCCAGGAAGATCATCTGGAAAGACTTCTGGAAACTCTTTTACTACTGGAACTGACTGAATAGGAGGTACCTCAACACTTAGTCATTAACTCGTACTAAGTGATAGACACAACCCTTAGAAACAAACTTCCTTGCCTTAAGGTACGAAATGAAATGACCCTTAGGCACTGCTGAACTATTTTTCCACTCTAAGACTGGCTCATTTGGAAACTGAAACTTGACTACTCGAGTTCTACAATCAACTGAGGCATAACAGGCATAAAGCCAGTCCATACCAAGAATGACATCAAACTCTACCATGTCTAACTCAATTAAGTCAGCCATGATACTCTTGTGATTGACGGAAATAGAACAATCACGATAGACTCTCTGTGCTAGAATAGACTCACCAACAGGCATAGAGACACTAAATGGTTCACTAAGTTGCTCAGGAAGAACATCAAAGTTCATAGCAACATAAAGAGTTACAAAATATAAACTCGCTCCTGGATCTAGCAAGGCATAAATAGTAAAGTTAAAGACTCGAATCATACAAGTGACAACATCTGGAGAGTTATCTTTCTCTTGGCGACTATTGATTGCATAAAGGCGGTTTGCTCCTCCGCCAGTACCGAAAGTAGCTCCTCTAGGTGCAGCCCTGTCTGGTGGAGCAACTGATGAAGATTGGGCTCTATTGCCCAGGTTCCCACTACCTTGCTTATTCTTAGGACACTCTTTCATGAAGTGTACCTCTTTCCCACACTTGAAACAACATGTCTGGCCATCACGACACTTACTTGAGTGGTTCCTACCACAACTACCACATACAGTAGCCCAATTACCTCATTGTGCCACACTACCTTGAGACTGTGCTGGTCTAGCTCTGAAGTTCTATGAATTCTGGCCATTATACTCATATTTATTTCTGGGTGCAGGTGCACTAGCAGATGATGGTGCAGGTCCTTTTTTATTCTGAAAGGACGGATGATTCACACTACCCTTCTGCTGCCCAGACTCATTCCCTATCTTCGCTTTCTTATTTCTGAACTCTTCCCTGTCTCTAAGCTTCTCTTCCTGAACCTGCTGAACATAAACCATCAACCTTGAAATGTCCATGTCACCTATCAACATCGCTGCCCTACCCTCTTTGCTTGATAGACGGCCCAACCCAGCAACAAACAAGCTCATTCTACTCTTCATGTCCTTAACCATCTCTGGAACATAACGGGATAGTTGGGTGGACTTCAACCCATATTCATGAATACTTTTAGAATCCTGCTTAAGTGTGAGGAAGTCATGTACCTTGGCCTCTTTCAGTTCTCGGGGAAAGAAACGCCCCAAGAAAGCCTCCTCAAAACATGCCCAACTCGCAGGTGGTGCATCCTCAACTCTACCCCCTTTCCACTGATCAAACAAAGTCCTAACAACATTTTTCATCTGATATGCAACTAGATCAACTCTCACAGTATCAGTAAAATGCATCACATCGAACACCTTTTTCAGTTCCTCAATGAAGTTCTCTGGATCATCTCCAATGCTTGAATCAGTGAAACTTGTAGGATTCATCCTCAAGAACTCACGAATCCTTGAAGTGTCAGCCTCTTCTTGTTGAGCTCCTCTATGCTGACCAGCTTGGTTGGTCACAACTTGACTGAGCATCCTTATAGCCTCTCTGAACTCAGCATTGGTGACTTCTCCTTGAGGTTGCACTTCAGGTGCATTTCGTAACTTTTGTTCCTCGACATTCCTCCTAGCTGGATGACCTCTGACTGATCTTCATGGAGGCATGATTATCTTAAACATGAGCAAGCATGAATTAGAGAGAAACTTGTTAGAGATAAACTCTAACGCACAAAATGAGAGTGAAAGAAGTGAAGGAATTCCTAAATATTGCAGCCTCCTAATTATAGATGTGGCGTGCTTCACACCGATAACTAGGACTCTACAGACACGACTTCATACACTCCCTAGGAATCTTGAACTCTGTGCTCTGATATCAAGTTTGTCACACCCCAAGTCTACACCCTAGGCGGGACTGACACTCGAGAACCATTATTGGCCCCAAGCGAACCCTTGGCCTGGCTTACTTAACTCAACGGAAGACTCTAAGCATGATAACGATGATCAAAAGAACTTACTCAAATAGCTTAATAATATAACTTAAAATGTTAAAAGAATTCAACATTTAACTTGGCCAAAATGGCCACCCAAGTCTTAACATAAGATAAAATGAGAAACCTAAAGAAATAATAACTGACTGTCTATGAAGCCACTAAAACAACAGAGATGGATGTTGGGACAAACCCCACAACATCCTAATGGACTAAACTAGAGAGCAAATAAAGGAGTCCTCTGAATGCAAGGAGGCTCACCACAGACTCTGAGTGCTCAAGCAGGATCAACGAGGTGCTGGATGCTGATCCTGGTTACCTGCGTCTGCATCATAACACGATGCAGGCCAACTGGCATCAGTACATTGAATGTACGAGTATGCGAGTTGGAATGCTAAAACAACATTGGCTTGGAAGAGAATCTAAAAGAAACACTTACCTTGGCTCTTCTCAACTCATGAATACTTAACTGAACTCATTTCAATATAAATCAGTTTAAAACAAGTGAAATATAAAGAAAAGATGTTTAAAAACATGATGTCAACTCTGTGTATATACAAGGACACAACATAACTCTGGAATGTATGTAAAAATACAATAAACTGATGTAAATAAAAATACAATAACTTTTGTGGGAGTTTCTCTTATCGACAACCATCACTATGAGCCTAAGTGATGGTACAACGTTTTACCTCACGTTGCCAAGGACCGTCACATACCTTGCCATCAGTATAGAACATGAACTACTAAGTGGATCCACTAGTCTATGCTGAAAAGCACTAAGGAATCATCTAAACAGTATGACCCTTTTTCTGCCCATGATGGCTACATGGTTTATAGAGACTTGAGTTAATATGAACTCGCATTCCCATATCGGTGCTCAATACTACTCCCAAAATAGTATTAGATCATGTGTTTGTAAAAACAAAACTCCTTCTTTGGTTTGAGATAATTACTCAAAACTTAGCTTAAAATCTCTCTTGGAATCGATGTTCCCTTTTCTTGCTCAAATGTCAAAACATTTATAAACTCTTTGGGGAATACTTAGTTCCCTTATAGTTTTTTGAGAAATTAACTCAACTCTTTACTCTTTGCTTAACTTGAAACTTAAGTCTTAAAACAAAGTTAAAACGTTAGTTAAAGACTTTTGTAAACTTTAAAAAATTTGCTTTGACTTGCTTCTTAACTTCTAGACTTGACTCTTAACTTCTCTTGACTTTGATCCTAACTTTCCTTGAATTGGATTATGGATTCAAGGTTCATGATCTCATGTTTATGGATGATTTCATGATGTTTAGATGTACCTTAGAGTGTTGAAATCAACTAGGAAACATAGGTATATTACTAAGGAACAAGTACGAAAAGGTGGGGAAGAAATGGAGAGAACTAGCGTCCCTGGTGCTCTGAGAGGAGCGGGGTGCATGCCCTCAATATTCTGAGACCATTCTGGGGTGCGCTGGCTGGCGCGGAGCCCCAATGGTGAACATTTAGAGACTCTTTTTGGGCGCGCTGGCTGGCGCGACGCCCCACCCCTATCCTCAGGTGTTTGACGATTTTCCTTTTCCGTTTTTCAACTCTAAACCCTCTAAACTTCAATTGTTCTTTCCCCCGAACACTTAGAATTGACTAAGCCATCAAAACACATCAGATTCTACTCGAAATCACAACTAATTACATGAATTAGAATCAAACAACTCCTCAACGAATTTAACGGGACAAGAATCTAATGAAACTTCAACAACCATTCAAGAACTCAATTTCTAAGCTTTCAAGAACTTAAATTCACTGAAATATATCATGTTTGGCACATGGACAAATTAACCCAAGTCTATGTGATCTCACATACCTTGTAGGGATCACCCCCGACGAAATCCACAAGTCAAACATCGACGATCTTGAACGAATCTTGTCATTTCTTCTTCTTTCTCCTCTTTTTTCCCTTCTCCAAGCCCTAGCGTAAATTCCAAATTTTCTCAAACTGACTAAATCAGATTTGAACCATATTAATCTCCTAAAAATAGATTAAAATAATAGGGCAAGGAAAAGACCAAAACACCCTTTAAAATCCGGATTGGACATTTCCTCATGTGAACAACTCAATTTCCAAAGAGCATAACTTACTCATACTAACTCGCAATCATGCAAACTTGGCGTCGTTGGAAAGATCATTCTAAGGGATTTCCAACCATATCTGGAACTACATCTAAATCATCCTGGGCTAGGAGTTATGGTCGTTTGAAGTTGATCAAAAACTCACTTTAACTTAAAATTTTCCAGATTTCCTTATACTTTCCAAAAATTAAAATTTCCAGATTTTAAACTTGTTTCTAGTTCTTTCTAGTTGTGAGATGTTACAAATAAACTGAGTCGGTTAATGAGTCATCCCAATCGAACTCATTGGATGACATTGAAAAGAATTTTGGGGTATTTAAAGCATACTCAAAACTATGTCTTGCATTATAACAAATGTACAGCTGTATCAGAAGGATATTGCGATTCAAATTGAATCACCTGGATCAAATGGAGTAAAATCCAAGAGTGGATATGTATTTACTGTTGGAAATCTTCCAAAATGACATGTATCACTAGCTCTACAATGATCTCTGAGCTAGGTTCTCTATATAAGGCCGGTGAATAAGTTGAAAGACTTCGAAATTTCTTGATAGATATTCCTTTTTGGCCCAAACCTTTGGAATCAGTAATAGTCAATATGCAATAGGTAGAGCATGGAGCATGATGTATAACAGAAAGTCTCGTCATCTAAGACATACACATAATACCGTTAGAAAACTACTCTCTAGTGGAATTATCACAATTGACTATGTAAAGTCAAAGGATAATGTGTCGGATCCACTTACAAAAAGGCTTAACTAGAGATAAAGTTGAAAGATCATATGATGGAATGGGTTTACGGCTTAGGACAACTCATCATGGTGGTAACTCTACCTAGCAGACTGGAGATCCCAAGAGCTAGGTTCAAGGAGAAAAACAAAGTTGCAATTGACGGTTCGGCATTGTCAACCAACTCAATCCATTCGCATGATGAAGACAATGCTCAGGAACAAGGATACAACATTAAGACTTGTTAATGAGTCAATAAAACTTAAAGTTTTTAATGATTTGCTAAGTTTGGCCGATTTGACCAAATAGAGTATCTACGCGATAACACGACTAGAAATCACCTATGTAAGTGTGAAGTGTAAGCTTCTTCAAAGAGGATGATTGTCATTGTCCCATCTCTCTATACACTCATGAAACCAGGAGGTGTTCATGGCTGAAACAAACACAATCGTAAGAACTATAAATGGTAAAAGGTTGATTATGTGACATATGGTTGTCTAGGTATACACCAAAGCTTGACGGTTCAAAGATATCAAATCTACCGATTGACCGAGTATATCCGACATATGTTCACTACGGAAAGTTCAAAGGGAATCCTACTTATCCAGATGCAATTAATTCTCCCTTGTAAAGTACACACACATGTATGTTTCTTTATCTTCGAGTCATTTCCAATTCATGCGGGGGATTGTTGGATTTTAAAAAGTGTGAATGGAAAATGAAGATTTGCGATTTTTATGAAGAGTTGTGATTTTTATGAAAAGTTTTGACTTTTATGAAAGGTTGTGACCTTTCTGAAAGATTGTAATTTTTCCAAAGGGTTGTGACCTTTCCGGTAAGGCACAATAAGAACCTTGTCACACTACCCTTTGTTTTCTATAAATTGAGGGATTTCCTATCATTTTATAAGAACTAATTTTCTGGACTTCTTCTACTACTACTTGATACGCTCAAATTACACCTCTTTTCAGAAGCATAAGCGATCGTTATCAAGTAAAGAACCCAACTTGTAGGTTGGGGTCGATCCCACGAGGAAATGGTTGACTTAACTTTAACCAACAATTATGTTCATTTAGTCAAATTACTTCCATAAATAAGTAATTAAAAGGGTGGGGGGATTTGTGAAACAAATGGTAAAAATTCAGTAAGTAATCGGTAAATAAATGTCAATTTCGGTTGTTATCAAGATGAGAGAATTAACTAGGGTATACGTGTTCCCCATAAGCTCATAACGCAGTAATCCTAGTAATAACAATCCTTTCCTAGTGTACTACTTGCAAAGTGATAAGTTAGGTATCTCTAAATCCTTGGTCCGACATCTAGAGAATTTCACTCCGCATCTTGGTTCGGCTACGTGTGTATAATTTACTAACCCTTACATTTACCTCATATTAGACATCACATCAATGTTTGGATTAGTTATTACTTCGCACCAATCGACACTAGCCTATTAGATCGTATCAGACTAAATCTATGTTGATAATTTTTTTCTTATTGATTACCTCCTTGGTTCGGCAAGTAGCAACAAGGTGAGTTCTAACGTTGGCCACCGTTAAAAAGACTTTTAAATGAAAGAATTATCAATGCATGCAAAACACTATTCAAGAATTACTTATTTACTATTCATTCTTTGTTAATCGCTCATGGTTCTCACAACCCTAGTTGTGGAGTTTAGTTACCCATAATCATATGAACACAATTCATTATTTTAGATAAAAGAATTATGAACTTATGTAAGAAGAATAATAAACCCAGAAATTCAACTTGAATTGCAACCCCAAAATCTTCAAAACGATCTTAAGAAATTTATAATTGCTAAAGTTGCAAGTTAATCTCCCAAGTCAAGAACTAAAATAAAAGTAATGAAATTCAACCCCCCAAAACGAGGTTTACATGCCCTATTTATAGATAAGAATTCCTAACTAAAATGGAAAACAAAATAAGGAAAGTTTGTTCAGGCACGCGTCTTCATTCCACGAGATTGACTCACGGACCGTCAATGGATCTACGGTCCGTGAGTCCCTTCCGTCAGCCAGGACTTAGAAAATATTTTAGTTTCCAAAAATCAGCTTCTCTGAAATAAACGACGGAACTATTGTACGGACTGTAGATTGATCTACGGTCTGTCAATCCCTCTCCATAGCTCCATACTTGGAATCTTCAAAAATCAGGTACTGGAACCCTCACAGTAACAATCTACGGATCAACAGTACGATCCGTAGATCAATGGTCACCGTGGTTCCACACTTAGTCAGATTTCCTTGATTTTCCTTCCATGCCTTGCCTGCTGATCTACGACCACCATCTACGGAGCATCAATGGACCTATGGTCCGTAGATCACCTCCGTAGATGCCCTTTTCTACATTTCTTTCAGCTGTCTCTTTACTTCCGCGCCTGAATATCTTTCCTGCAAAATATGATAAAAACACATAAAAACTAATACAAAAAGGCCCTAGACACACACAACTTGTAAGTGAAATGTCTTAAAAATACCGTAAACTCACGGTATATCACTACTAAATCTAGTATTTTGAGTGTATTTTACTGTCGTTGACTGGTTCACTGACACCGTGGTTTTAGGTACCGATACACCGGTGAGTAAGATCTTTCTATCCTAGGAGGATATATTTTATTAACCTCGGGTACTTGAGGAGCATAATTTTCTTAAGGAGACATTGTGCATTCAGTAGACTCTATTTTTTTTCTTTTAGAAATATTTTTTGTATATTGTTTCTAATCTATTTCTGATTCTATTTTCTCTACTAGTTTTAATTTTCTAGTTTTGATAATACTCTTTAAACTTTGTTGTTTCTTATCAAGTTCTTCAATGTTTTGTTATAAGTATCTTAGGTATACAAGATGAACAACATGGCAAAGATGAGCCAAACTTTTAATAGGTGGCATAAGTGAGCCTTTTCTGAAAGTTCAATGACATATTTGAGCCTTTTCCCTTTTTTAATTATCATAAATTTGTAACGATTCAACTCATGTAGTTAATTGTATACTGTTGATAATTTCATAAGTTAAAATTTTATGAGCCTGAAAGATAATATAATATGGTCACATTTGTCTGAGGGGAATTATTTAATAGACAAATCTAGGTTTATGTTCCAGTAAACCATTCGAGTTGTGGGTTGTTTGTCATGATCAAAACTTTTAACTTAATATCTTTCTTGTTCTCTTTTTTCCTCTTAAATAAAACTTAAGAATGTCATATATAAGTGTGTGGCATATGTATATGCAGCCGAAGATCATTTTGAGTAAGAGACATGATGTATTTGTTATCATTTCGGTTATATATTTATATCATCGAGTATTTACTACCTTCAACCAATGTAGGTATTGGTAAAAATATTGTGTTATCAACTTGTATACTTTTATAACATCCATACTAGCTAGGATGAATGCTACAATTATTTAGCTTCGTTAAACACAGTTTTTTTCACTAATGTGGACTACCTGCAAATTTACTGAAATATCATTTGTAATTATAAAGTGTAAGAGATTTGAAACTGATTGGCATAGGATAGTGAATATATCCTTATCAGTTCGGGAATAAATGACGACATTTCGAGTAATTAACTGAACAAATTTATGGCCTATAGAGGAGTTGGAATCTTAAAAGTTCAATAGCACAAGCAAGAATGACATGCATTTTGGAAATGGAAAAGCTAAAAGAAAAAAAAGAGGAAATTAAGGAATATGATAAACGATATGTTCTTTGAATGTCCTTTACTCCTAGTCTCTCAAGAATCAAATGAAACACTTCACAAAGGCATAAAATCAAGCACCATCTCCACCTTTCAGCAACTTTTTTCCGCGTCTCATGAAAATATATTCTTAATAGAGCTCTCACCAAATGGAATTTGTAATGGGTCAGAAGAGTTGCACCCACATTTATTGCACTAGAAAATGTGACCCCCAGAGAAAGAAGATTTTATATATATACATAGCTACAGGTCACGCATCGTCGATTCTCCATGGGTTTATTTTGTCTCTTAAATTGAGTTCCAAAAAGAATTAATGAGAATTCATTCAAGTCATTCCTTAGTTCTTTTAAGTTTTAGGTCAAATTAAATGACCATAACTTTTAGCATAGGATGAGTTAGGAGACCCATAAGATACCAAATGAAAGGTCTTGGAATCCTCTTTCCAATACCATCGAGTTCGCTAATTTTTGAGCTCGTATGAAGTAAATATGCATGTTTGAAGTCGGGATGTCCAAATAAGGAAAGTTACCCAAAAATATGAGGGATATTTTGGTCTTTTCCTTACACAATCGGAGTTAAACATTTTTAGTAAGGTTTTAGGAGTCTAAACTGATTAGAATCAGTTTCCTTCATCCCCAAAAGCTTCAGGGTTTAGGAGAGAAGATTCAAGAGGAGAAAAAGTTCAAAGTTTCAAGCGTTCGTTCAACAAATTCAATATTTCGCCAAGAACCTAGTTCTTTGAGGTATGTAAACTCCCATAGTGTTGGGTTTGTTAACCCACGGGCCAATTATGAGTTTTTTTTGTGAATTTATCCATAAATATTGAGCAATTTAATTTCTTGATGAGTTTTTGATAAGTGTTCTTGAAGTTTCCTTATCGATTTTATGTTTTGATATAAGATTCTACTTGGGTCAACTTCAAACGACCATATCTCTTTGAATATAAAGAGTTACATGGCCTATAACCTATCAAATTAAACGTATTTGAATCTACTTTCCAACGCCACAAATTTCACATCAATCCAATTTCTAAGTAAAAAGTTATGACTATTTGAGTAACCTGATACAATGCTGTTACGAATTAGCCGATGGGAAAACATTAAAAAAGATCGTTTTTTTCTTTTTATCTCCAAGAAAACCCTAAACGAATTTCTTGATTAATAAAAGGCTCAAAACAATCAGATTTTCATCTTTTAATTCATCATTATTTTCTCTCTAAAACCCTAAGACAAAACCCTAAAGAAAAATCGAAGTAGAAGACTTCATTCAAGATTCTTTCAATCTTTTTCAAGATTCTTCCAGTCTTTTTCAAGATTCTTTATCAAGGTAAGTTTTTATCCAAGAATTCCATTGTTTCCAACTCAAATTTTTCCATACAATTATGAATCACTAATAAAATTATAATTCTTGGCCATAGAGATTTCAAGAATCTAAAAAAACGTTTTCTTGATCGTTTACCTTTAAGCTAGGTTTTTAAGGTTTTTGATCAAGTTCTTCTTCAAGATTCTTTAAGAACCTTTTTCTTTCAAGTATTTAAGGATGTAAAGCCTATCATAGTGTTGGACTAGTTCGTCCTCACGCCCTACATCTTCTTTCAAATTAGTAAAAGAGAAATCTAAGATTCTACCCCTAGATTTGAGTGTTATTGAGAAAAGTTGATTTGAGTTCTTGAGTTCACGGTTCTTTTAAAAAAAATATTTTAAATTATTGAGTTTCTATATTTTTACTGAGATCCTTGAGTTGATTTGTTCACTTCTATAATTCATCATAAAGCGTATTTTGAGTTTTAAATCTTGAGAAGTTTTTCAAAGCCAATACTTGAGTTTTAAACTGAGTTTTCAGGAAGTAAGTATGCGAATGAGAAGAGTTGTGTACATGAGTTCCATATTGTTATTTAGACCCAGGAGTTAAGTTGTTCATGCTCAGAAATTCCGCATGAATTCCATACATTGAGTATCTTCGAGAGTAGTAGCATCTTCGAGTTCTAAGTCCTTGAGTATTGAGTTCCTAGTCCTTTTGAGATTATATTCCTACTTATAGGACTACTACATGTTACCAATGAAGCCCTTTAGTTGAGTTGTTCATGTGCATAATTCCGCATGAACTCTATCAGTCGAGCAGTCTAGATATGAGTAGTATCATTGAGTCTTGAGTTCTAAGTACTGAGGTTCTTTATTGTTATTAAAACCCTGAGTTGAGTTGTTCATGTTCATAATTCCACATGAACCCTTTGATTTGAGTTATAAATTTTAAAAAAGCTTTTTAAAGCCAACACTTGAGTTCTTAAACTGAGTTTTGAGAAAGTAAAGATGAGTTTTGAGAAAAGGGTTTTCTAAAACATGATTAGTATGACAATCGAGTATACCATCAATGTATGAGCAATATGATATCTAGATATAGCATCAATGTTTATGCATCATGACTTCCCGAGTCATCAATGATCATATTATAATATGATTTTGAAATGTTTTTGAGAAAGAGCATAGTTGAGTTCATTTTCTTTAAAATGATATATGGGAACTATGTATTCTCGAGAGTAACTGTTTTCACATTTAAGATGAGAGGAAATTCACATTTCCAAAAGTGTTTTGAGCAGTTTGAGTACCAACTCTTTTAAGAGAAAAGATTTTTGAATGATAATCTTAAACCACAAAAAAAGTTATGTTTTTAAACATATGAGCTAGTACATTTTTGGAGTAGTATTGCGCACCGATATGGGGGATAGTTCAAAAACTCACAGCCCCCATAAATCATGTAGCCAACGTGGGTAGAAAGGATCATACTTTTTATATGATTCCTTAATGCTTTTTAGCATAGACTAGTGGATCCACTTAGTGAGTAGGTCTTACACCCTGGCAAAGTATTAGACAGTTCTGCCAGCGTGGGCGAGACGTTGTATCATCACATAGCTCATAGTGATGGTTCTCGGGTAGAGAAACTTCCACAGAGTTATTTTGTATTCTTATATACACAGAGTTTATTTTGTATTTTTATATACAAACAGAGTTTATTTTTTATTCTTGCATATAAACAGAGTTACATTGTATTTTATAATATATTGAGTTGCTCTCTACTGTTTTCAAAGCTTTCGATATATTGGATCTTTTATTGTTGCTTTATATTGAGTTGAGTATCCAGAGTTGAGTACCCAGAGTCGAGTATCTTATTATTGCATTTAGCCTTATTTCACTTAGTTGAATATCTTATTATTGAGTTGAGCCCTATTTTATCAGAATTGAGTTGAACTATATTTTCTTGAGTTTAATTTAGTTGAGTGAGTTGAGAAGAGGTAAGTATGCTTCCTTTTTATCAAGTTCAAGCTTATGTTATTCTTTAGAATTCTCCTTACATGCTCGTATATTCCATGTACTGAGCCATTTGGCATGCATCATTTCATGATGCAGATACAGGTATTCAGGATCATTAACATGCATTTTGTTGAGGTCATGTAATATTACAGTAAGCTTTGGTGAGCCTTTTTATATTCCAGAGGACTTTACCTTTACCTTATAGTTAGTAGTTTTGAGATGTCGTGGGTATTGTTCCGATATCTTTCTGTAATAGTAGAGGCTTCATAGATAGACAGAGTTGAAGAGTTTTCTGTATTTACTTTCTTTTGTGTATTGTTCAGAATTCCTTAAAGTTCACTATTGGAGTTCAATGAATTTAGTTCAGTTTTTAAGAATTTGTATTCTTGAGTTCGTCTTCCGCTTGTAGTCAATCAGGATGAGGGTTCTCTTGGGGACCAACAATGGTTCTCAAGTGCCGGCCACGTCCAGGGTGTTGGCTCAGGTCTTGACAAATTTGGTATCAGAGCATAGAATTCAAGAGTCCTAGGGTGTCTATGAAGTAGTGTCTATAGAGTCCTAGTTATCGGTGTGAAACACGCCACATCTATAATTAGGAGGCTGCAACATTTAGGAAGTATCTCACTTATTTCATATTCTTAATCGTGCAATAGAGCTATGTCATAAAGATTTATTCATAATCGTGTGTTTTTCAGATTCATTCGACTACCCGTCATACTAGAGGTGATTGAAAAGAAAAGTCAGTCCTTTATCGATGAGTTTCTCTAGCAAGAGTCTTGAGGAAGTCATGAGACTCCACAGGGGCTTGAGAGAAGCCCATGTGTGAGTTAAGTGTTGAGTTTCAGAGGAATACACTCATGTTCATATGAATCGTGCATTTGAGCTAAAAGTGAGTTGTACACTCTTCCCTAAACCTTATTCCACTGAGACCCTTAAGAGGATGGTATGTTTAGAGCTTAGGTAATATCTCCACTCGAAAAGGTAACATGAGTTATTTAATATCCCAAAAATTAGTGAACTAAACTAGAGAGTTCTAGAGCCTTGTGTTAGGGTTTTAGAGTTTGGTATAACGGTTAAAATCATAAAAAAATGATTCCCGTACTTAGAATGAGGGATTTAGGGTTAGGGCGTCAAGGTACGACCACCCAAGGGGTATTTGAGGAGGATCAAATAGAAGCCCAAAAGCTATCCAAAATAGTAGCCTCCCATGAAGGGCATCCACAAGTCCTTGGATGGACCCACGCCCCATTGGAAGGGGTCGTGGGTCAAGGCCTGAATGTCCCTGCAACTTTTATCCCCACTCCACCACCCACGAGGGTGCAGTAAGGCCCGTAGACCCACTCACGGTCCGTGGGTTGAGGTCTCGTGGGTGGGGGCAGTTTTGAAGTTTAGTTTTTAAGTTGGGACTTAAGGGGGTTAATTAATAATTAGTTAGGGGTTAAGGGAGGTCAGTTAGTTAGTTATTAAAATACCTATATAAGCATAATAGGCGCCTAATTAATTCATTCCAAATCATTCTCTCGACTCACCAAAAAGAAACAAAAAATCCTCTCTCTAGAAAGAAGAAAAAGAGAAGGAAGATAGGGAAGATTTCTTCCATTGTTTCAAGCTTGTGTGAGGGCTTTGAATTAAGGTATTTTAGATTATTCATCTATTGGTTCTTCCACCCATAGAGACCCCTAGGTTTTCCCCCAATTGGGAAGTCAAAATCCAATCTAGCTAGGGTTTCTTCCTACATTGTGGGTAGTGATGACGTTTGATTCCAATCAAGAGGATGATAGTTAATTATGATTTAATTATGATATTATGATGAATTTATGTTATTTCTATGGTTAACCCTAGTCTAATTGATGAATTTTATATTGTGTGGGTGTATGCCATGAAAGGTGAAATTGAGGATTCATAGGTGATCTTCTCGAATTAATATCATGTGTAGTAATTGTTTAAGGTTAGGAACATATAATCATGATATAAACAAGAATTTATTGAATATGAAGGATCATAACTAGTAAAGTTGAAATTGAACCTTTATGATCAATTATGACTAGAATCACCTACTAATGAAGGATGTGATTAGAATACCTTGAAATCTAGGTATAAAGATGATAGTAAGAAGTAAATATTGAGAATAAGGCTTGTAGTTATCAATGTTAGGGCTTTGGGGGTAAAGCTAATATGATGTGATCTTGTTGTGTATTGTTTCTCATTTACACAGTTAGGCATAAACATGCTAGGATATACAAGGTTCTCTCACATAGAATGATTCTAGCTTGTCTTAATAACCTAAAATGAATCAAATCTTGTTCGTCTAGAATAGATTGAAGTTTTGATGTATGATCCCTTCATGTATAGCTTGACTTGGTAAGGCAAGACCAAGATTGGTAGCTTAGGATTGAGGAATCATACTCTCCTAAGGGTAGCTTGACTTAGCATTGTAAGATGCATTTCAAGGGTAGCTTGAGTTAGTGGTAGTCATGGTAGCCTAGGATTGAAGATCTATACTCTCCTAAGGGTAGCTTGAACTAGCATTATTAGGATGCCTTCATGATAGCATGACTTGGTTTGGCCAAGACCATTTCATGGTAAATTAGGATAGAGGACTTATACTCTCCTAAGGGTAGCTTAGGATTGAGAATCATACTCTCCTATGGTAGCTTGCATTAGTATCATAGTGTGTTTGTATGGTACCATGACTTAGTTGGTCTAGGACTATTTCATAATAGGTATAATGGAACACTTGTACCCTTCTTAGAATAGGTTGTACTAACGCATACTTTTCCTATATTCTCATCAAATGTAGGGTTTGGGAGATTGAGTTCCTATCATTGAAGCTAGGTTTCTAAGAAACAAAGGAGTGAAGACTTGGTGAGTCCTCATAGCTTCGAGGACAAAGCCATTATTTTCCTTTATGTCTTTTATTTTCATGTTAAGCCTATTGTATGGGCTGTGTCCCAAAGATTTTAATTCAAATTGAATTTAGATGGTTTGAGACAAAAAAGTGTAGTAAAGACTTCTGCTTGCTTTTATGAAAAAGACTTCGATTTTATGGATAACAGTTTTAAATTTTTTATACTTTTCTATTATCTTATGTTATGATATGCCAAGGGCTTGCATGAGACCCCTTTGGCGTCAAGTACGCCATGTTACATCTAGGGTGTACCCCTGGGTCGTGAAAAACTTGGTAATTAGAGCACAAGGTTTAGAATAGTTCTAGGATTGTCTCAAACCACGTCTAGTAGAGTCTTGTTCATATATATGAAGCGTGCCACATTTTGGAATCGGAGGGTATTGGATGCTTCGGAAACTCTACTTCTTCATTCTCTAAGTCGTGCTATAAAGTTTGGCTCTAGTAGGTCCTTTTTTAAATCTGTGCCCTATGATTTTTCAAGTTATGGCTAATACAAGGGCAAATGCTAGGAGGGATGAGGAAGGCAATGTGGAGCAAGAGGTTCCTCTCCAAGTTCCACACCAAGCTCCTCCACAAGATCCTATAGATCTTCTGCATATGACAAATGTGGAGATTAGGTCGACTCTCCAAATATCGGCCCAAACTTTGACTACACAAAGCCCAAACAGTGACGGCCTAAATCAATAGGGAGATGGTAGCTTCGGCAAACCCAATAAGGGGGATGGCTGCTTCTAGAGTGAGAGAGTTTTTAAGGATGAACCCTCCGGAGTTTAGTGGCTCCAAAATGGAAGAGGATCCTAATGGGTTTATAGAAGAGGTTGATAAGGTGCTAGCTATCATGGGAGTGAGTGCGGTAGAAAAAGCATAATTAGCCGCTAATCAATTGATGGATGTTGCTCAAATATGGTATGAACAATGGAAAGAGGGTAGGCTGGTAGAAGCGAGTCCCATAAATTGGGAGATGTTTTAGGAGGCATTTCTAAATAGGTTCTATCCTTGGGAGTTAAGGGAGGATAAGGTGGAGGAATTCATCAACCTTTAGCAAGGTAGTATGAGTGTTAAAGAGTACTCCTTGAAATTTACTCTATTGTCTAAGTATGCTCCATGTATGGTAGCAAGTCTGAGGGATATGGTGAGTAGGTATATCACGGGTGTGTCCAAAGTTGTAGAAAAAGAATTTCGTACAGCAATGCTCCATGATGATATGGATATCTCACGTCTTATGATGTATGCTTAAAAAATGGAGGAAGATAAACTTGAAGAGGAAAAATCTAGAGAGAAAAAAAGGTCTAGGGTGGATAATGATAAGTCATTTCATGATGGGTCTGATGGACATGGTCGTTCTAGGAATCGACAAAAGTTTTCCAGACAAGGCTTTTCTAATGCTCCTAAGCATAAAGATGAGAGGGTGTCTACCCCTAGGCCAAAAAGGATAATTAATGAGTCCTTATGGCCCCCTTGTGCTAGGTGTGGTAAGAGGCATGAGCGTAGGTGTTTGGCCGGTAGAGAGGGTTGCTTTAGTTGTGGTGAGAGTGGCCACGAGATGAAAGATTGTCCAAAGGCAAAGGCTACAAGAAGAGAGTGTAAGCAAGTTGCTTCTTGTGGTATAGATTTGTAGCCTCAAAAGAAGAATAGGTTTTATGCTCTCCAATCTAGAGAAAATCAAGAGTGATCTCCTCATGTTGCTTCCGGTATGTGTTTTATGCTTTTGTAATTTCTGGATTTCTTGTCTTTTGTGACTTGTTATGTTGGACTTTGAAGTTGTTTTTAGTATGAATGATGTTTAGAAGAGTTTGTGTAGGCTTACTCCCAAGGGGGAGATAGTGTGCCTATCTAATAGGGTTATTGTGTGAATATGTGTTGTCATGATTTCCTTATAAGCATGTTCATGAAAATGCCTAGGTCTTGTTAGAAAAGACATATATCCATAGTGCATTTGAGTCAAATTGTATATAGACTTCATGAGATGAGTTAATGAGCATGCTTTAGTTTGGAATTTGAAAGATTCCTCCTTGAATAAATGCTTTTAGAGAGAATTTGTATTTAGGCGTCATAAGTGTGTGTTGAGCATGTTTTAGCTAGGAGATATTAATTCCTCCTTGAAAACGAGTAGATACTAAATTTCATGCATTTTGGGTTGGTAGAAGTAGTTTTACTCCCTTGTGTTGCATTAAATATATTTAGCTTGGAATTGAAGTTTTCTTCCTTGGTTTTGTGCATTTAGATGTAGTGCATGCATGATGGAATGCTAGTTTAGAGTTGTGACCTTAAGAAGTGTTTAGAATCGTCATTCGAGGATGAATGATCCCAAGGGGGAGATATTGTAATATCCTTGAAACTAGCGAACTAAACTAGAGAGTTCTAGAACCTTGTGTTAGGGTTTTTGAGTTTGGTATAAGGGTTAAACTCATAAAAAATGATTCCCGTAGTTAGAATGAGGGTTTTAGGGTAAGGATTTCAAGTTACGACCCCCCAAGGACCACCCAAGGGGTCCTTGAGGAGGATCCCATAGCAGCCCAAAAGTTGTCCAAAATAGTAGCCTCCCACAAAGGACATCTACTAGCCGTGGATGGACCCACGCCCCGTGGGAAGGGGTCATGGGTCAAGGAATGAATGTCCCTGGAAATTTTAGCCCCAGTCCACCACCCACAAGGGTGCATTATGGCCCGTAGACCCATCCACTGTCCGTGGGTCAGGGTCTCGTGGGTGGGGGCAATTTTGAAGTTTAGTTTTTCAGTTGGGACTTAAGGGGATTGATTAATAATTAGTTAGGATTTAAGGGAGGTCGGTTATTTAGTTATTAAACCACCTATATAATCCTAATAGGCCCCTAATTAAGTCATTCCAAATCATTCTCTCAATTCACCAAAAATCCACTCTCTAGAAAGAAGAAGAAGAAGAAGAAGAAGAGAAGGATGATAGGGCAGATTTCTTCCTTTCTAGATTGTGTGAGGGATTTTTAATTAAGGTATGTTAAATTATTCATCTATGGGTTCTTACACCCATAGTTCCCTTAAAGTTTTCCCCCAATTGTGAAGTCAAAACCCAATATAGCTAGAATTTCTTCCTACATTGTGGGTAGAGATGAAGTTTGATTCCATTAAAATGGATGATACTTAATTATGATTGAATTAGCATATAATTTTGATATTATGATGAATTTATGTTATTTCTATGGTTAACCCTAGTCTAATTGATGAATTTGATATTGTGTGGGTGTATGCCATGAAAGGTGAAATTGAGGATTGATAGGTGATCTTCTAGAATTAATATAATGTGTAGTAATTGTTCAAGGTTAGGAACATATAGTCATGATCTAAACTAGAATTTATTGAATATGAAGGATCATAACTAGTAAAGTTGAAATTGAACCTTTATATTCAATTATGACTAGAATCACCTACTAATGAAGGATGTGATTAGAATACCTTGAAATATAGGTATAAAGATGATAATAAGAAGTAGAGATTGAGATTAAGGCTTATAGTTATCAATGTTAGGGATTTGGGGGTAAAGCTAATATGATGTGACCTTGTTGTGTATTGTTCTCATTTACACACTTAGGCAAAAATATGCTAGGATATACAAGGTTCTCTCATAGAGAATGAGTCTAGGTTGGCTTAATAACCTAAAATGAATCAAATCTTGTTCGTCTAGAATAGATTGAAGTTTTGATGTATGATCCCTTCATGTATAGCTTGACTTGGTAAGACAAGACCAAGATTGGTAGCTTAGGATTGAGGAATCATACTCTCCTAAGGGTAGCTTGACTTAGTATTGTAAGATGCATTTCAAGGGTAGCTTGAGCTGGTGGTAGTCATGGTAGCCTAGGATTGAGGATCTATACTCTCCTAAGGGTAGCTTGAACTAGTATTATTAGGATGCCTTCATGATAGCATGACTTGGTTTGGCCAAGACCATTTCATGGTAATTTAGGATAGAGGACTTATACTCTCCTAAGGGTAGCTTAGGATTGAGGATCATACTCTCCTATGGTAGCTTGCATTAGCATCATAGTGTGTTTGTATGGTAGCATGAATTAGTTGGTCTAGGACTATTTCATGATAGATAGAATGGAACACTTGTACCCTTCCTAGAATAGGTTGGACTTGCATGATAGTATGCCTTCCAAGGTAGTTTGTTAAGCTTAACATAGTTATGTTAGCAAGATGACAAGTTTGGTCTAGCCTATTAGGGTGTTATTCCTTGGTAGCCGTGAATGGAGAAATAGAATTCATTCATGTGTTGTGACTTGCCTTGTACTAAATGGAGAAGTACCTTAAATGACTAATGGAAAATAGTAAAAGAGGGACTAGTCCCCAACTAGTGAGTATGTATGATAGCCTAAAGTCGTACTTAGTGTGGATAGTAGTATGGGATGCTATTCGTACATTGCACAAGTATGACTTTAAGCTACTTATGAAGTGTTCTCTTATATAGTATAGACTTAGCTTGGGTTGTTGCTATAGTTGTCTTCCATGATGTGATTGACTAAAGGTGATAGTTCCCCTGTCTATGTGAAGTAAGCTAAAATTGAGACCAAATGAGGGTAAGTATGACTAGGATGACTTCAAGGTTATGCTTAGTATGAATGGTAGTATGGGATGCATTTCATGCATTGCACAAGCGTGCTTTGAGGTTACTTAGGAGTATGGTGCCCTTATGGTAGAAAATCTTAAAGACTTGACTATGCATAGACACTATGATTAAGATGACCAAGAAGGGATGCTTAGCTTGGATGATATTATGGGATGTTATTCATGCATTGCACAAGTATGCCGTGAGGTTACTTGAGAGTAGTCCAATTATTGTACAAATGACTACGAGTTGAATAATGCTTATATGATGCTTATGTTGGAGACTTTGGTTATTATTATTATATTGTCTCGTATGCTTATAGTTTATGTTTCTTGAAGTATTTCATATGATTATGGATTATGTCTTATATTTACTAACTCTTGTCTTATGCTCTTATGATTATGCTAGCTAACATATTTATTACATTTTGTACTAACGCATACTTTTCCTACATTCTCATCAAATGTAGGGTTTGGGAGACTGAGTTCCTATCATTGAATCTATGTTTCTAAGAAGCAAAGGAGTGAAGACTTGGTGAGTCCTCATAGCTTCGAGGACAAAGCCATTATTTTCCTTTATGTCTTTTATTTTCATGTTAAGACTATTGTATGGGTTGTGTCCCAAAGATTGTAATTCAAATTGAGTTTAGATGGTTTGAGACAAAAAATGTAGTAAAGACTTCCGCTTGCTTTTATGAAAAAGACTTTGATTGTATGGATAAAAGTTTTAAATTTTTCTATACTTTTCTATTATCTTATGTTTTGATATGCCAAGGGCTTGCATGAGACCCCTTTGGGGTCAAGTACGCCATGTTACATCTAGGGTGTACCCCTAGGTCGTGACAAACTTGGTAATCAGAGCACAAGGTTTAGAATAGTTCTAGGATTGTCTCAAACCACGTCTAGTAGAGTCTTGTTCATAAATATGAAGCGTGCCACATTTTTTAATCGGAGGCTATTGGATGTTTCGGAAACTTCACTTCTTCATTCTCTAAGTCGTGCCATAAAGTTTGGCTCTAGTAGGTCCTTTTTCTAATCCGTGCCCTATGGTTTTTCATGTTATGGCTAATACAAGGGCAAATGCTAGGAGGGATGAGGAAGGCAATGTGGAGCAAGAGGTTCCTCTCCAAGTTCCACACCAAGCTCCTCCACAAGATCCTATAGATCTTCTGCATATGACAAATGTGGAGATTAGGTCGACTCTCCAAATATCGGCCCAAGCTTTGACTACACAAAGCCCAAACAGTGACGGCCTAAATCAATAGGGAGATGGTAGCTCCGGCAAACCCAATAAGGGGGATGGCTGCTTCTAGAGTGAGAGAGTTTTTAAGGATGAACCCTCCGGAGTTTAGTGGCTCCAAAATGGAAGAGGATCCTAATGGGTTTATAGAGGAGGCTTATAAGGTGCTAGCTATCATGGGAGTGAGTGCGGTATAAAAAGAAGAACTAGCCGCTTATCAATTGATGGATGTTGCTCAAATATGGTATGAACAATGGAAAGATGGTAGGCAGGTAGAAGCGAGTTCCATAGATTGAGAGATGTTTAAGAAGGCATTTCTAAATAGGTTCTTTCCTTGGGAATTGAGGGAGGATAAGGTGGAGGAATTCATCAACCTTTAGCAAAGTAGTATGAGTGTTAAAGAGCACTACTAGAAACTTACTCTATTGTCTAAGTATGCTCCATCTATTGTAGCAAGTCTGAGGGATATGGTGAGTAGGTATTTGACGGGTGTGTCCAAAGTGGTAGCAAAAGAATTTCGTACGGCAATGCTCCATGATGATATGGATATCTCACGTCTTATGATGTATGCTTAAAAAATGGAGGAAGATAAACTTGAAGAGGAAAAATCTAGAGAGAAAAAAAGGTCTAGGGTGGATAATGATAAGTCATTTCATGATGGGTCTGATGGATATGGTCGTTCTAGGAATCGACAAAAGTTTTCCGGACAAGGCTTTTCTAATGCTCCTAAGCATAAAGATGAGAGGGTGTCTACCCCTAGGCCACAAGGATAATTAATGAGTACTTACGACCCCCTTGTGCTAGGTGTGGTAAGAGGCATGAGGGTAGGTGTTTGGCCGGTAGAGAGGGTTGCTTTAGTTGTGGTGAGAGTGGCCACGAGATGAAAGATTGTCCAAAGGAAAAGGCTACAAGAAGAGAGGGTAAGCAAGTTGCTTCTTGTGGTATAGATCTGTAACCTCAAAAGAAGAATAGGTTTTATGCTCTCCAATCTAGAGAAAATCAAGAGTGATCTCCTCATGTTGCTTCCGGTATGTGTTTTATGCTTTTATAATTTCTGGATTTCTTGTCTTTTGTGACTTGTTATGTTGGACTTCGAAGCTGTTTTTAGTATGAATGATGTTTAGAAGAGTTTGTGTAGGCTTACTCCCAAGGGGGAGATAGTGTGCCTATCTAGTAGGGTTATTGTGTGATTATGTGTTGTCATGATTTCCTTATATCCATGTTCATGAAAATACCTAGGTCTTGTTAGAAATGACTTATATCCATAGTACATTTGAGTCAAATTGCATATAGACTTCATGAGATGAGTTAATGAGCATGCCTTAGTTTGGAGTTGAAAGATTCCTCCTTGAATAAATGCTTTTTGAGAGAATTTGTATTTTGGCTCCATAAGTGTGTGTTGAGCATGTTTTAGCTAGGAGATGTTAATTCCTCCTTGAAAAGGAGTAGATATTGAATTTCATGCATTTTGGGTTGGTAGAAGTAGTTTTGCTTCCTTGTGTTGCATTGAATATATTTAGCTTGGAATTGAAGTTTTCCTCCTTGGTTTTGTGCATTTAGATGTAGTGCATGCATGATGGGATGCTAGTTTAGAGTTGTGACCTTAAGAAGTGTATAGAATCGTCATTCGAGGATGAATGATCCCAAGGGGGAGATATTGTAATATCCTGGAAACTAGAGAACTAAACTAGAGAGTTCTAGAAGCTTGTGTTAGGGTTTTAGAGTTCGGTAAAAGGGTTAAAATAATAATAAAATGATTCCCGTACTTAGAATGAGGGTTTTAGGGTTAGGGTTTCAAGGTACGACCCCCCAAGGACCACCCAAGGGGTCCTTGAGGAGGATCCCATAGCAGCCCAAAAGTTGTCCAAAATAGTAGCCTCCCACGAAGGACATCCACGAGCCGTGGATGGACCTACGCCCCGTGGGAAGGGGTCGTGGGTCAAGGAATGAATGTCCCTGGAAATTTTAGCCCTAGTCCACCACCCACAAGGGTGCATTATGGCCCGTAGACCCACCCACGGTCCGTGGGTCGGGGTCTCGTGAGTGGGGGGGATTTTGAAGTTTAGTTTTTAAGTTGGGACTTAAGGGGATTGATTAATAATTAGTTAGGATTTAAGGGAGGTCGGTTATTTAGTTATTAAACCACCTATATAATCCTAATAGGCCCCTAATTAAGTCATTCTAAATCATTCTCTCAATTCACCAAAAATCCTCTCTCTAGAAAGAAGAAGAAGAAGAGAAGGAAGATAGGGAAGATTTCTTCCTTTCTAGCTTGTGTGACGGCTTTGAATTAAGGTATGTTAGATTATTCATCTAATTGTGAAGTCAAAACCCAATCTAGCTAGGGTTTCTTCCTACATTGTGGGTAGAGATGAAGTTTGATTCCAATAAAGTGGATGATGCTTAATTATGATTGAACTATCATTGAATTATGATATTATGATGAATTTATGTTATTTCTATGGTTAACCCTAGTCTAATTGTGTGGGTGTATGCCATGAAAGGTGAAATTGAGGATTGATAGGTGATCTTCTAGAATTAATATAATGTGTAGTAATTGTTCAAGGTTAGGAACATATAATCATGATCTAAACTAGAATTTATTGAATATGAAGGATCATAACTAGCAAAGTTGAAATTGAACCTTTATGATCAATTATGACTAGAATCACCTACTAATGAAGGATGTGATTAGAATACCTTGAAATCTAGGTATAAAGATGATAGTAAGAAGTAAAGATTGAGAATAAGGCTTGTAGTTATCAATGTTAGGGCTTTGGGGGAAAAGCTAATATGATGTGATCTTGTTGTGTATTGTTTCTCATTTACACACTTAGGCACAAATATGCTAGGATATACAAGGTTCTCTCACATAGAATGATTCTAGCTTGGCTTAATAGCCTAAAATGAATCAAAGCTTGTTAGTCTAGAATAGATTGAAGTTTTGATGTATGATCCCTTCATGTATAGCTTGACTTGGTAAGACAAGACCAAGATTGGTAGCTTAGGATTGAGGAATCATACTCTCCTAAGGGTAGCTTGACTTAGCATTGTAAGATGCATTTCAAGGGTAGCTTGAGTTAGTGGTAGTCATGGTAGCCTAGGATTGAAGATCTATACTCTCCTAAGGGTAGCTTGAACTAACATTATTAGGATGCCTTCATGATAGCATGACTTGGTTTGGCCAAGACCATTTCATGGTAAATTAGGATAGAGGACTTATACTCTCCTAAGGGTAGCGTAGGATTGAGAATCATACTCTCCTATGGTAGCTTGCATTAGCATCATAGTGTGTTTGTATGGTAGCATGACTTTGTTGGTCTAGAACTATTTCATGATAGATAGAATGGAACACTTGTACCCTTCCTAGAATAGGTTGGACTTGCATGCTAGTATGCCTTCCAAGGTAGTTAGTTTAGCTTAACATAGTTATGTTAGCAAGATGACAAGTTTGGTCTAGCCTATTAGGGTGCTATTCCTTTGTTGCCTTGAATTGTCACTACAACATTTTAGGCATACAACAACACTAAATCTAAACAACACTTGTAAAGTGTTGCGTAAAATATTTTTGGCTACACTTTTAAAGTGCAGCCCAAACTTTTAGCTTTTGACTTCTATAATATTGGCAACACTTGTAAAGCATACTCCTTAATGTTATATGCTACACTTTATAAGTGTTGTTACATTGTGATATAATGTGCAACACCTGTTTACACATATGACCACACTTTTCAAGTGTGTTATTTTTATAAAGGTAAAAACAACACATTACAAGTGTGGCCCAAAAAATTCACTAAAATTTTATATTCCCTCCAACATATTTAACTATCCCTCCAAATTTTATTTGGCAAAAAAATAAATATAACACATAAAAAATAAAAACCTCTCAACTATTAGGTGAGAAAATGGTCAAATGTCCCCTTAACCTATACTCGAATTTCCAACTACACACTTAAATTTCACGGGGTCCTATCACCCCCCCCCCCTCTAAACTGTTAAAAATTGAAAAATTACACCCCTAAAAAGTCACAACCACATTTATGTTGATAAGTAAAATGCACGCGTTTGACAGGTGGAAATTTTATTAAAAACTTATTTGTTTAGTTTTTCCCTTATTGATTCATCATTTAAAAACTTTGTTGAAGGTTAAAAAGTCAAAATTTATAGATCTGTGTCTTTTGATCTTCTTATTTGAATTTTGTTGATTATAATGTTGATTGTTAGTTGTTTGAAGCTGAAAACACTGGTTAGATGATTTCATAGCTGCAATTTTTAGTTCTAAGAACGCCGGATTTCCATGGAAATGGGTAAGCTTCAATATTATTTTTTTGAATCTGTATTCTTGAATTGGAAGCAATTGATTTCGTTGATGGGTTGAAGAATTTTGTGTGGCTGAAAATTAAAGTTCAAGGTTGAAACCGTGAAGCACAACTTAAACCACCATTAAAGTAAGTTCAAAAGCTTGAGTTCTTATTTCGACTTGCCACAAACGATCTCCGTTTTAAGTGGGTAATATACCAGAAGAATCAAAACGGTGAGAAAAGTTTATATCTAGAATTTGGAGTGATTTGAAGAAGAGTTCAGGTGATTTGGCACCAATTTTTTATAGAAATTGTTCTAAAGAAGATGAAGAACTGGATTGCATTTTTAGATTTGCAGGGAAATTATCAATTGTTAAATAAGTTGAAGAATATTATTTGAAGCTAAAATTAGTAATGGCAAGATGATGAGTGACGATGAAATTTGGTGGCTGCCATTGATGATCTACTTCTAATAAGTATGAAGAAAAAACAAATTAGAACTAGAAACAAATACTATTAGATCGTTGCCTAAACAAATAGAATTCATTCATGTGTTGTGACTTGCCTTGTACTAAATAGAGAAGTACCTTAAATGACTAATGGAAAATAGTAAAAGAGGGACTAGTCCCCAACTAGTGAGTATGTATGATAGCCTAAAGTCGTACTTAGTGTGGATAGTAGTATGGGATGCTATTCATACATTGCACAAGTATGACTTTAAGCTACTTATGAAGTGTTCTCTTATATAGTATAGACTTAGCTTGGGTTGTTGCTATAGTTGCCTTCCATGATATGATTGACTAAAGGTGATAGTTCCCCTGTCTATGTGAAGTAAGCTAAAATTGAGACCAAATGAGGGTAAGTATGACTAGGATGACTTCAAGGTTATGCTTAGTATGAATGGTAGTATGGGATGCATTTCATGCATTGCACAAGCGTGCTTTGAGGTTACTTAGGAGTATGGTGCCCTTATGGTAGAAAATCTTAAAGACTTGACTATGCATAGACACTATGATTAAGATGACCAAGAAGGGATGCTTAGCTTGGATGATATTATGGGATGTTATTCATGCATTGCACAAGTATGCCGTGAGGTTACTTGAGAGTAGTCCAATTATTGTACAAATGACTA
>JAJOOS010009977.1:0-17596 GCA_029582725.1 Solanum chiquidenum | reverse complement strand
GGACGAGAACGTTCCACCAAATTAATCATTACATAAAATGAGCATTCTTATCATTAAGGAATAGGGGATTTAACAATATAATAAATTTTAATAACAATAAAAATAAATACTATATTTAAAAACGAAAGATATACCATACATACAATACAATAGGTAAGAACCATCCAAACAACATGTAAAACAGAGTAGAAAAAATAGAACATTTTAGAGTCTTCACAAACAAGCACACCTACAAATTGAACTTGATCTAGTAATGTGAGCAATGAAAGAATCCATCTCTCTCTTAGAATCCCCACCAAGAGTGATGGATTGTCTCACTTTTTTACTTAATTCAATCATATTCTTCCTCACCTCATTTCCTTCTAGGGAAGCCATCAATTTTCTTATGAAATTTTTGTATGGTGCATGAGTTTAATATTTATTCACAAACTAGTAAAATTATCCATGCTTTGCGCGGGAATTTAATATCACTGAATTTATAAAATAATAATTAAAATATGAGTCATTAAAATTAAAGCACTCTATTATCGTACATACAAGATTACATATAATCAAAATTAATAATGTAAGTAATTTCTTTTTTGAATATGTTAACAAATTTTTGAAATTTTTCCTAAGACATATATCACAATTGTAAAATTTATGCAACTTAAATGTGTTCTTGTTCTTACGAAATGCCTTTGTGTATATATATTCTTATTTTATTCTCTCTTTTTTTCTTTTAATGTTGACTAAAGAAACAGTGATTTATTATTTTCTGAATAATTCATTCATTAGATGTTCTTGATAATGACAAATAATAATATAGATCTTTAAGGAATTTATTTTTACTGTACCTTCAACAATTTCATGATCAATAGAGAAAACTTGCGTGAATACTTAATTAACGTGTTTTGTTTAATTTGTACTAACAAATACTTATAACAATAACTTTGCAGAAACATAAACAACAAAGTTTAAAATATGTACTAAAAAACAACAATTAATAACATAAACATAAATTAATGACTGTAAAAAAACATATCAGGATCTGTAACAATAGGATGAAACAGAAAGGAAAAAATTGTACACGAATATTTAATTGTGCAGGTTAAGAAGACGAAGTTTAGAATTTTCGTTGTTTGAAAATGAGAGGAAAATCCTCTATTTATAGCTAGACAACAAAGGGTAGTGTGAACAAATGTTTATTGTGGCTTATCGGAAAGGTTACAACTCTTTGGAAAAGTTACAACCCATCCGAAAGGTCATAACCTTTCATAAAAGACATAACTTTTCATAAAGTCATAACTCTTCATAGAAGTTACACAACTTTTCATAAAAGTCGCACCTTTTCATAAAAGTCACAACTTTTCATTAAAGTCCCAACTTTTCATGAAATGGGAAGGCTAATTTTGTAAATATATAAATTAAAAAAGGAATCCTAATTTGTGGTGGCGCCACGTAGGCGGACCTAGGATTCTCTTTTATATATATACTAGGTAATTTACCCGCGCTTCGCGCGGGCATAAATAATCTTTCTAAGCTTTTGAACAACCTTTCCAATAATCGACTGTTATAAGAAAAGAAAAAAAAGTAAATTTTAGTAGATTTTAAGAACATTTCAACAGAAATTAAATGATTTGACATTATCACATATCTCAAGAATTTTAAATATATAATGAATGATTAAAAATATCTTGCTATCTAATCATATTTATCTTTTTACATAATTTATCATAAAATATGTTTGATGATATAATTGTCTTGTTAAAACTGAGTGATGTTTTTATGTAACGATTAAACATATTTTTTTCTATTTTTTTGTACATGAAAAATATCGAACTGATAATTTTATGGTTAGAATAACTCTTTGTTAAAAACAAATTATATAAAAGTTTTCGATAATCAATATTAGTTATAAATAAGTTAAGACCGTTAAAAATGTACACCACAACAACATAAATAATTTTTTTTAGAGACAATCTACTTGTTTGAGGTCAAACGTTCACCACTTTTCGTTATTGTTACTTTGTTACTCTAACAAAATTTATAGAAAGAGAAAAATAAATTTGAAACAACAACAAAATAATATTGTTGACCCTGTTAGAAATTCATTCTTCATTAAATTGCTGCTCTGAATGCCCTTCTAGATGATTCATCAATGCAACTTTACGACATTTTCATAAATATGTATGTATAGTTGTTGCATTATGAAAGTACAAGTAGATCAAAATGTTGGATTCTAGACTCATGTTAAAGAAATATTCTCAAACATTAAAAAATTAAAAATGAGTCTAACTTAGATAACTCAAATGCTCAGCAATGACTTGGGAAATAAAGGACAACAAATCTATGTTAATAGACATATCTTTTGTAGCTTAAGTTATTACTTTTATTTAGAGCAGGCTTTGTTTCATATTCTTCAAATTAAACTTGTTGAAAATAGTCATAACTCACACCAAAAATATTTAGTAGAGCTGAATGAGAAGGGAAAAAAAGAAAGACATTAAAAGGACGAAAGCTTTGTCCAAGTGAGATCATATACATATCAAATGAAAAATAATCAATATAATTTTAAGGATACAACAAAACAACGAGAAAAAACATACATTAAAGGGAGTAAACTATGAGATATCAAATGATAATAACAAATCATTCTAACCAGAAAAATTCTCATGTTTTAAAGTAACATACCTTAGAAAATTGACTAATACTTCAATTAACTTTCAATCCTTGAAAAAAAATTGCAAAATTTGTAGCAGAAAACAACACCAAAAATTTGTAGCAGAAAATAACACTTGACTGATTACAAAGATTAAGATTTTAAGGTTTTTTATACCAAAGAGAATGAATGGTTGATGCCATTCCACAAAATCACCAAACAATGAGAAGCAAAAAATTTCAGCTAGCATTACGGGGAGTGATAAATTGGTTGAAGGTTCACAGATGAAGAGTAAATCAAGGAAATTTTACAATTAGGAATTGGAGATCCAACAACTATGAGAGGGAGAAAATAAAAAAGAATATTTTTTGTTGAAAATTAATAAATATAAAATATATTTAATGTAATACTATATTAACAAAATATTATAAAAAAATATGGTGGTATGTGACGGTGATAGTTGATAGAGACAACAAATGATAGTGATAATTAATGGTGGTGATGAACGTGATAATTGTTGCAATATGTTGTGGTAACTAATGATGGTGATTTTCAATAATGATTGTACGGTGATTAGAAGTGATGTTGACGGATTACAGTGATTGGAAGTGATGACGGTTGTTGTTAAGGAGGGTGATTGTGTGTGGTAGTAGGGGTGTTTTGGGTCGATTATTGGTCAAAATTAAATTAATTTAGTCAGTTTCTAAATTATTAAAATCAAACAAAACCAAATAGAATATACATTTATTGTTTTGGTTGTTATCGATTTCATTTCAATTTATCGGTTATTAATCATACATAAAAATTTTAAAAAAACCATTCAAAACGAAAAAAGAAGAAGAAGAAAACAACAATTCATTCAAAATGAAAAATAGTTGAAAGGATTACAAAACTTTCTATCACTAAATTTACTGTGAATAAAGCGCCAAAATTTACTACTTTTGGCTTAGAAAAGAAAGAGCAGGTACATTTCGAGTTTCACCAAAAATTTCTAAATACACATATACACGAAATTAATAAGATAAATGATCTAATTCTTCAACTTAATTAAATAAGGTTCAAGTTTTCCTCATTATTAATTAAGTAAATAATAGGGTTAAAATATCTAGTTTTAAAGGAAAAAGTTTTAACAAGTCATTGTATAAAATAGACAAGTGGTAACCAAGTTATAATAATACGTTAGTTTATGTTTACCTTGATTAATTCATATGTTTTTGTTCGAAATGAAATTTATTAACTTATAAAAATGTGACATATTGCAAAAATAAGTTGAAATAAACAAGTGTTTTACAAATACAACTTGAACAACATAACATACTCTCAAAATCAACAAACACACATTATGGCTTGGTCATTAGAGTTAAGTGACCGTGTAAAAAGAGTTTCACTGACAGTGAATACAAGTTAATCTCTTTATCTTATTCTAGTGACTGGACAACGGGAGAAGCAAACTCTAGAAGCTCTTTGTTATTCTGAAATAGTAACATATCAGCCTCAGTCAAAGTGATTAGTACATTTATCCCTTCTCCACTTGGATCATCCATGAAAATAAATTGATTTTTTATTGGTTGTTTCACTTGTGTCACTCTTATGGGGCTACCCCATCCAAAATCAATTTTATGTGACCCAAACGTGCACAAACTTGTACAAAAATACATGTCAAATGCATCCTGCTTCATTATGATTGCCATCTCTTTAATTTTTTCGATTGCATGTGAGGCTAGTTGATCTGTATTCATATCTTTCAACTCATATCGAAGTTGTTGTTTAGCCTTTTGTAGTTGACCAACAAAGTTTGGTAACGATATCTTATCTTCTGTCATTGCTATTGCGCTAAAGAGACAATTAGCATTTCCCACTGTGTTGAGTGGAATAGGTGGGCGTAAATTCATTACATGGAACAACATAGTTGGTTTGAACACGCCTAATTTTTCCATTGACACATCAACCCCACACTTATGAAGAAGTGATGTGGCAACTTCAATGCGAGATGGATTTTGTATTTGTGAATTTGTTGAAACAATATCCTTGAGTTTGAACAAGCTCGATGATGAGAAATTGTACATTCTTGACACACATCGTTGTGGTCTAGGCACAAAATTAGGCATAGGTGAAGGATTATCTATTGGTGGGAAGAACGAAGCTCCATCAAACTGAGGAGATGGTTGGAAATTCAATTCATGATCTCTAGCCATAGAAATCCAATCACTAAGGAACTTACACGCGCTATACCCATCAGCAATCTTATGGGATACACATACACTAACTGCCACTCCACCACAATCAAAATGGCTCAATTGAACCACTACAAGGCTACTTCTTTCTTTTGATAAAGAATTACTCCAAGGCAAATTTTGTGGGAATACTATCTCAATAGCATCATTATAGGGATTGGTAAGTATTTCAGACATTTGACAATTGACTTGGACATTAAAATACTCAGCACCTATATCATTGCAATCAACATACTTATTATCCATGATTCGTCCTGCGAAGGGATAATAAAAGAATATTATTTTTGAAAGAGAATTTTCAAGAATATGTGATATTTGAGTTATGGTATAATTTTCAGGTTTAGAGTACAAGGCAGCAATTGGTAAATATGCAGAATTAGCTGTTTGATCTCTAAAAGAGAGATTGTAATGTCTATGTGAAGAAGGGATGGAGGGAGAAGGCTTAATGATTTTTCTTGAAAGAATTGTTGATGAGGCCATTTTTAGTTCTATGTTTTAATTTGAATTGCACTTAAGAGGTGCACATTCACATTTATATAGTCTTAAGTAAAATACCATTTCAATTTATGTGGTTTGATTCAGGCTACAAGAATCAAATTAATTAATATTTAAATAATGATTTTTATTTTTATATTTAAAATAAAACTCATATCATAGAGATTCTATAAATCATAATGGTCAATAACTCAAAAGATTTAGAAAAGTTTGTGATTCAAAGAATAATTATTATTAGACTATTCAACTAATAATTAGGATATATGAGTCTGAAAAGAATATATGAAAATTTCAGTTTAAGTCTGATAAGGAATGTATATGGATCTCGTGAGTTCTCCAAAGTTTTTTGGTTAAAAATTGCAACATATATATAAAATATCTTTTTAATTTTATGTAGATATATAAATTTTGAATCCCTAAACACAAGACTAGAGGTTGACAGAGGTTGAGGCGGTTCAAATTTACTTTGAGATTCCAAACTCAAATCCCAAGCACTGCATTTAATTTTTTGAACCCCCTTTCATTACAACCCCAATTTTGAATCATGGTAGTTTTCAATATACATAATTTTGAACATAGAAATAATAGATTCGACTCCTCTCCAATTAATTTTTTAGCCCTCTTCAATTATCTATCGGTTTATTTTTATTAGAATTGAATCGGTAATAGTTGACTTGAATATTTTTTCTATATCGTTAGACACATGATTAATTATTTTTAGTGTAATGTTATCAAATAGAAGATGACATGAAGAGCACTACAAGAAATCCCAACCAGGTTTGAATTAAAAAAAATTAAGTGAAAATATGATCATGCATGTTGGTGATCTTATTTCAATCATGATTTAAAGAATATATATATATATATATATATTGCCAGTAAGATATGTAGATTTTCTTACATTATATTATATATATAAATAGAGTAACATTGTTGGACATGATAATGATAAACTAAACAATTCCACCACTCAAATTCCATGAGAATAAATAAATATATATAATTCCAAAGTTGATAGAGAAGTGTAAGTTCTTGATTGTAATAAGAATAAGAGTTTGTTTGGTATTAATGCTAAAAATTGCTTACTTTTATAAATACTTTTCAGAAAAGTATTGTTTTTAAAAATAATTTGTGTTTGATTAATTAATTCAAAAAGTGCTATTGATATGCGGAATGTGTTTGGCTAATTTAATTATTTTTTTAAAAATACTTTTGAGAATCAAATTATGAAAAAGGGCAAGTGTCAATGCACTTTTAATATTAAAATTATTTTAAATATCGATTATAAATTTTTAATTAAATTAAAATGTACATATTCAAATTTTCAATCAATATTATACATAGATGAATAAAAAATAAAATTAAATATTGATATAATATTAACATGATGATTTAAATATAATTAAAAATATCAAGCAACATAACTTTAAAAATCATTTCACCAATCAAATCACAACATACAAAAAATTCATCACAAAAATAAATAAATATAGGAGATATAGTGGTATGTATATGTGTGTGTGTATATATATATATATATATTGCAGAGATATTTTGTTCTATTAATAAATAATTTTCTGATTCTGCTTTTTTTAGGAAACAAAATATTTTAACTTCGTCTCAATAACAGAAAAACTGCTTCTACTTTTATCAAAAAACAGTTTTACCGATTAGCCAAACACATAATTCTTTTTCAAAATAAATATATATTTTTACTCAAAATAAGTGCTTTTAGCCTTGCAACAACAATGTCAAACATGCTCTAAATATAATTCTAAAGTTAGGAAATTTTTTTCCTATATATGTACCAAAATTTGGAGTTGTTTTCCTATCATTTAATTCTTTTAAAAGTTTCTTGAATTCCCCCCTTCACCAAAAAAGAAAAAAAAAAGATGTCAATGAACGTGAAATACAAAGAGATAATTTCATCCCTCCCTAGAAGAGAAGTATCTCAAAAGTTTAGTTCTTTTGATTACTACCAATACAAAGGCTTTTGGTTCCCTTTAGCCTTTTTGGAATCAATTTTATATATGGAAGAAAATTTCAAAGCACAACCTTCTAATATTTTTCTTTGTGGTGCTCTAAAAACAGGCACCACTTGGCTTAAATCTTTGGTCTTTTCTATTATGACAAGACATCATTTCGATGACTCTACAAATCCTATACTCACAAAACTTCCTCATGATTGTATACCAACTTTAGAAATTGATTGTGACATCAATTTTACTTCTCTTGATGATACTAAGTTCCCATTATTAGGCACACATCTTCCATACACTTGTTTGCCACAATCTATAATAGATTTAAAGTGTAAGATCATTTACATATGTAGAGAACCAAAAGACACATTTGTTTCAACATGGCATTACACTAAAAAGCTTGAAGAAACCATCTCTCAATTCAAAGATAACCCTATCACACTTGAACAAGAAATCGAGTGGTTTCTTGAAGGGAAATCCTTGTATGGACCTTATTGGGATCACGTGTCTGAATATCGAAAAGCAAGTAAGGATCATCATGGAATGAATGAAATTTTCTTTTTAAAATATGAGGACTTGAGGAATGATACGTTGAGTTATGTGAAGAAATTGGCAGAGTTTATGGGGAAACCATTTTCTAAAGAGGAAGAGGATCAATTTGTACCTGAAAAAATAGTGGCAACTTGTGAATTTGGAAATTTGAGCAATTTAGAGGTGAATAAGAGTGGATCGCATAATCCAAAATCTGGGATAAAAGTTAATAATAATGCATTTTTTCGTAAAGGGGAGATTGGAGATTGGAAGAATCTTTTGAGTGAAGATATGGCAAAATCAATTGACAACATAACCAAGGAAAAATTTCAATCTTTGGGATTGAATTTTTGAATTTTACAACATTAATATTACTTTTACTTCATTCAAATTTATCATGTAATTTTTTCTTTATTTTTCTTCTTGGGGTTCTATTATGTCATTTCATTGATGTGTGTATTTTATTATGGTTTGCAATTAATTAAAATGTTTTTTCTGCACCAATCTCCTAAGTTGGTTGACCAATTTTTTATTGTTGTATGAAATTAATGTTATAATATACATATTTTTTATTACTATACATAGAGGAATTCGAAAGGGGATTATAGGTGAAAAATGGAAATCTAATTCTTACTAACCATATGAAGGTTATTTATAAATATTTTTACCTCAAATACAAATACACAAGGAACCTAAAGTCTTTGACAACAATTTAAGAATGTTTCCAATCTTAGCTTGAAACAAAATTACAATTCTAAAAATATTTTGAACCTCAACAGTGTCTTTAAGAAATCAATTAATTCACATGACTTTGACATTTTTTCCCAAAGACGAAAATATTTATTCACACCAAAATAATTGCACACACAATATTCCATATCTTTAAAACTTCAAAACTAATTTAACAAGTACATTTTATTTATCATTTTTAATTCCTTGTTAACCACCAATTCATTTTCCATCATATTCTGATATCTTTTTAGTTTTTTTATTTGTCATTTTTTTAGAATTAAATAAAACTAAAAATACTTAGTATTTAAACAAAAATAAGACTTGTACAATAAGCAATAGCTTGATTATGTGTTGTCTCCATTTAATATATGATCTCACTTCTACCTGCTCGATTCCTAGGGTTAGGAAAAAACTTTCCCTATGCAATGAAATTGAGATTCTCATGACTCTTTTCCTTGTGTTGTTAAGCCTTATACTGCGTTAAAAATAACTTTTAGCAGCAATAAATATATACATTAACAAAAAGTGTTAAAATATTTATCGACATTAGTTAATTGTTATTGGATCAATTATTGCTATAGTCTTTAGAGACATTTACAAAGAGTGCTAATTACGGCGAAAAATACATATTTAGCGGCAATTAAACTATATATTACCACTAAAGATAATTTTTTATGTAATATTATTAGGACTTTGATTCCCTTTGATTTCTTTTCCTTAATTATTTTGATATATCAACCTCTATCAAAGTGATTAGTACATTTATTCTGTCTCTACAAGGAGTAACGTACATTGTTTTAGTGAAAAGACTGTTAAATTACTGCTAGATACCACCATAGTATGTAATAGATGTAGAAGTAGTGGTTCGATGAATAGAACAAAGTGGCAATCGGGTAAATAGTTTGGGCCGTGAGTTCAATCATGATAAATATTTGAAAAAAATACCTAAATACACATCTTATTTTACCATAATCTCTAAAATTCTTTACCATTTAAAAAAAATTCAAATTTTTTCTCTCGGGTACATCACTTCCTCTCGCTGATACATCCCTATCTGCCTCTCGGATACATCCCTATCTGCCTCTCGGATACATCCCTTCCCTCATGGATACATCCCTCCTCTCTCTGATACATTCCTATCCTATCCTATGTATGCGTATGACATATCCCCTCATAGATACATCTCTCCCCTCTCGGCCCTCCCCTCTCGGATTCATCCCTCTCCGATCTATTTGGATGTCTGCTGATGTATCCAGAAGTCCAGTGATGCATTCGGAAGTCCAATGATGTATTCGAATTCCATAAATTTTAAGGGATTATTGTAATTTGGAAAATAGTAGGGACTAATGTAATTAGCACTTAACACTATGTGATTTATGTAAATTATATTAAATATATTGGGTTGGGTCCAGTGTTTTTAAAAACGCTTTTGGGGTAAGTCTTGGGGTGGGATGTACCAAAAACGCTCCGGAGAGTAAATTGAAGATATCCAAAAGGCGTAAGTCCTAAAATTTGAGGCGTAAGCCCCTATCATAAAAACGTAAATTCCGAGCGTAAAAACGTAAGTCCTGGGCGTAAAAACATACAACCAGGGTTTTTAAATTTATTTTTTGAATTTTTTTTGCTTTAAATAATATATTTTTTATTACTGGTGTAATGATATTTCTCAAATAGTAATTATAATACTTTTTTCTTCATTATTGATTATTAATACTTATCTCAAATAAAAATCTTAATATAATTTCTATATATTATAAGTTATTTATAAAAAAAATATTTGTTAAATCATTGAAAGGTTTACTTTTGCTTGTTTTATTAGTAATAAAACTATAAAACTGAATATACATGAGAGTACGCCCTATAGATCCATTGGATTTATGCCCCGTGTCTCGGGGCTTACGCCCTGCTCTATACTGTATAAAAAGCTTTGCTTCACGCTGCCGCCTTTTAAAACACTAGTTGGATCCAATTTGGGTAAATACTTTGCCTAATAGGTCTGATTTATGTAGTTTTCCCTAAAAAATTATGTTATTTGATTGGGGGTACGAGAATTAAATCAACTAATATTCGATATAGATTTTGTATTTGTATATTTAAAATAAAATTTACATTATTAAGAAACTATATAAAAATTCTATAAATCATAATAATTAACTATTCAAAAGATTTAGAAAATATTTGAAAAGATCGTGATCCAAAATTAATTATTTTTAGACTCTTCAACTAATAATTGGAACATATAAATTGAAAAATCATTGATATGGATTACTTTCCTGATTGGATCCTATGTGGTTCAATTCTAAATTAGTTGAACTTGAATATAAATATCAAACTTCGAATAAAAAATAGATGGGTTAAGAAAGTGCGCGCAACTCGTTTATTTATAAATAATTTAAATAAATTGGGTCATTGGGATAGGAAGATCAAATCATATCCACATTATAAATATAATGATGCTAATTTTTAATAAAATATTTTTTATTTAATGTGGTTAATTTATTAATTAATTATTTGACATGTGCAAGAAGCGTTGACTTCACATGCAGGAATTTTTACTCCCTTTGTCTTTTTTTTTACTTGTCCAATTTTGATCTTTTTATTTGTTAGTTTTGACAAAACAAAAAAAAACAGTATTTTTATTTATTATACCCTTAATTTATTTTGAAATTTAATGTTTTTGAAATTTATTAGATAGAACCTCTTTAATGAATAAATTTATTTCGAAATTCTATCTATTGATATGGGTAAAATGATAAACTCACTATATCAATTTCTACCTTTGTCCAATTTTAATTGTTTTAGTTTCTCTTTTTGGAGTCAAACGATAATAATTTTGACTAACATTTTATGATGTACTTTTTCATCATATTGATATGCCAAAAATTGGAATTTATAGTACTTTTATATAGTTTTTTGAATATCTATTTTTTTTGTTTAAAATATCAAATTAATATAATCTAATTTAACTTTGAAAAATAGTCAAATCGACTTTCGAAAAGCGAAACATAACAATTAAAAGTGGATAAAAGGAATATTATTTTTTTAATAAATGTGTCAAGTTAAAAATGGATAAATAAATAGAAACGGAAAGAGTATTAATTAAAGAAAGATCACGCTTTCACACGTTATGTCATAGACATAATTTTGATACAATTAAAATGTACATGTTTAGAATTTTCTTAAAGATTCTATAGATTATAATAGCTAACAATTAAATATACTTTAAAAAAATGATCTAAAAAAATTGTTTTAAAATTCTCAAATAATAACCAGGACATATAAATCAAATCATATCCACATCAATGATGCAAATTTTAATAAAGTATTTACATGTAATGCTGTTAATTAATTAGTTAATTAATTAATTATATGATCGAGGTGCAAGAAGAGTTGACTTCATGTACAAGATATTTATATTGTAATTTCATGAAATTTGAATCCACACATTGCTGAAAACACTTTTTTTGGGTAGAGCTCTAATAGGAATTCTTTTTAACTTCTTTTTAGGATAAATTACCTATATACACACCTTTTTTTCTTTCCATAATTCCTATTATTTCCTACCAGTTTTAAAATTTTCCAAAATCTCTTATTTTACTCCCAAACGCTTGATACGTAAATCCTAACTCCCAAAATCAACATTTACCCCTTCCTTATTTAACTCCACAAATCTCTCTTTAGTTTTAGTCATAGAATCTTGGTAGTTATTTTCATTGAAATTCAAAATCAGTCTCTTTTGTGTAGGTTAAGGATATTTTTAGACAAAAAAGTTTTAAAAGGATATTTATGAGTCTTTTACTTATTTTTAAAAATACACAAAAATTTATAATTAAATAAAAGTAAATTTGAAAAAAAAGAGTAGTAGTAGTTATTATTTGGTAATAATTAATATAATATTTATAAATTTTTCGTAATTTGAGTTGGTTATGAACTCTAACAACTAATCATTCATCGAAATTGATTAAGCTTCTTGTATTATTATTTAATCTTCCCATTATTTAAAATAATAAATAAGTAAAAATAAATCAGCAATAAATTATGGAATAGCACTGTTCACGGCATTGCCACTTTGCCATGATTCAGCACACCTATATATGGGTTAGATAAATATGAATTCATATAAATTTAATACATTTTCTATTTTTTAATCGATTGTGTTTGTTCATGTATTTAATTTGCAATTTAATTCTTATTTATTGTGATACATTTATAGATATACTTTATTTCAGCTCACATACATTCTTCTTTCACAACCTTATTATATCAGATACATTATTATCAACTACAAAATGATACATTATGTAAGTTATACATATCTTTCAAGATAAACAATACAATACTTATCAATTTAAACGAGATACATAAATAGCAATGTATCATGGACTAATTTTTTAGATATGATACGTAAATTTGAATTTATACTAAATGTATCAATTACATAGCAACTACCACACAATAATGTATCGATCTCAAATCTAACATCTTATGGGGAACAATTATTTATTTAATGTATCTAGTATAAATACAATACTTATCAATTTTAAAAAGATACATAAATAGTAAAATACCAAGTAGCAAGGATATTCATGATGTATCTTCTCAATTTTTTCGACAATTTTGAATTAAAATTGAAAGGATCTTCAATAAACTAGGAGAAATTTTTTGAGATTCAACAATTTTGGATCTTCGCTGAACTGAGAGAAGAAAGAATCTTGAAAATCAATTTTTTTGATAATCTTGAATCAAAATTGAAAGGATACTCGATAAACTTGAAGATTCAAAAGGATATCGTTTGTCCAATAACAATTCTATCAATTTTGTATCCTTCATAACTCACCTCGCTTGTCCAAAATTTCGACAAAGAGTTTTTGAATCAAATCTGAAAGGTTTCTTCGTTGAACGGGGGAGCAATTTAAAATTTTGAATTTCTTCCTTATATTAGGATTTGCCTATGTATGATTGAGAGTAATTAAGAAGAAACATAAACGTAATTTATGAGATTTAATTAATTTTCAGATTTATTCCCTTTTTAGCGCAATTTCTTCATTTTTTTTTGTATTAGAATTAATGTATCCGGATGGTGATTTATGTATCCGGAAGGTACAAATTTTAAGGGATTATTGTAATTAGAAAAAAAGTAGGGATAGGATGTAATTTACTTTTTACATTATGAGATTTATGTAAGTTATACTTTTAAAAGTGTAAAAATTCAAATCATTCCATCACAATTCATACTAATTCTCGATATAATTAATTCTTTTTCCGAATATTAGATTACTTATTGATAACCGTTTTTTTAAAAAAATAATTAAGCCATTACCAAAGTTGTGAACCCTTAATGTGAGTCTATTCATTAAAAAAAAAAGGCGTTGGTTACTAATTATAATCAATTTCAATAATATCTTCTATTAATAAATTGGGTGTCCATATAGATTTCCTTTTTCTGTTGTAAATGAAAAATAATAATTCAAAAATTGGGATAAAATAAAATTATTAAATAATTTCTATCTTCCTCCACGTTGCTGAATCTTTAATTGGACACTATAATTAAGTCCTAATTAATAGGATCCTAAGATCTCATTTCATATCCTTGACGACATAATTTAAGTTTTAAATATATTGAAAAGAAATTATACAAATTTTGAGTAGTACTTTTGGCAAAAAAATCAATAATATTTCTTGATAATTGATATGGTCCTATGTAGGGCATAAATATTGGAAAATCGAATCGAATCAAACTAATTTGGTTCAGTGTTTGTATTTTTTTGAGAAAATGGCCAAATCATCCCCCAATCTATTATCAAATTTCCAACTACACACCTATTCTCGGCGGGAGTACTATTACCCCTGAACTACTTTAAAATGGAATAAATAACCCCTTAAGTGCTGAGTTGGCATGAAGAGTGTATTGTTGCCTATTTTTATTTTTTTTTAATTTCCATTTTTTTCTAAGTTTCTTTATTTCTTTCTCTTTCTTCTTACTTATCTATACAACATTTTTCACCATTATCATTGTTGAAGTTTTTTCAATGTATGTTTGAAATAAAAAGTATCAACAACAATGGATTTAATGAATAAATAATTTTCAATAAACTTTTTTAGAACATATCTAACAAATTAATTTATTTTTAAAAAAAACAACATACCCATTAATTATTATTTTTTAAAGTGATGGATTCAAGAGTAACAAAATCAAAGTGAAGTAATTATATATTTAAAAAATATTTTCAAACTTAATAAAAGAAACTAAAACAAAACAATTTGAAAGAAGGATCCTACATGTTCTCCTAAAATCCATGAAGAATCAAAATCAAAAACTCAAATTATAAATTAATCATGAAAATTTTAGAGGGAGAAATAATAAAGAATGGTGAAGAGAGAGAGGTTTCTCAAATTGGTGCTACAAATTGGTCTTCTCATCCGCGATTATTTTGAGTTGTCGGCGGAATCTTCAAAGGATGAATCTGATCTCGAATGTTCATGACCCATTTAATGTGTATATGAAATTGTCTAAGGAAGAAATCGAACGAAATGTAAAAACTGTGGAAAATTGTTGAATTAGTTGGATGAAAGATTTGATTAATTAGGATCACTATCTTCTAGACTCTAGAGATTCGGAGTAGATGAAATGGTGAGTTGAATTTTCATTTTTATAAAATGTTAGAGATATAAAAATTTATTGAGGTAAAAAATGGTGTTTAGTATAGTTAGGGTCGAAGAAATGATTGAGGAAGAAAGAAAGAGGAAGGAGGGGAACTTTTTTTTTAAAAAAAATGGAAAAATGCATAAGTACCCCCAACCTATGCTCGAAATCTCAGAGACACACTTATACTATACTAAGGTCCTATTACCCCCCCAAACTTATTTTATAAATAATTTTCTACCCCTTTTCGGCCTACGTGGCACTGTCAACCAGATAGCTTGAAAAAATTGTCAACACGCGCTGGGCCCAGAAGATAGTTCCACGTAAGTTGAAAAGGGGTAGAAAATTATTTATAAAATAAGTTCAGGGGGGAGGGGATAATAGGACCTTAGTATATTATAAGTGTGTCTCTGAGATTTCGGGAATAGATTGGGGGGGGTACTTATGCATTTTCCCAAAAAAAATCATTAAATGGTGAAATACACATGTCAAGTGCGTGTACTTCACCACAAGACAGATGCATGGTAATGACATTTCAGGGAGGAAATAATTCCATTTTAAAATAGCTCAGGGAGGGTAATAGGACCCCCGTGAAGTATAAGTGTGTAGTTGGAAATCCGGTTATAGATTGGGGGTCATTTGACCATTTTCTCTATTTTTTTTATTTTAAAAGTTTAGTTCTTCGATTTGGTGTAATAATCTCGAAACTTCGTGCATCAAAGAGTCAAATTGACAAACATGAATTTTTAAGCAGAAGTGCTCCATGATAACATCAATCCACCACTAGTCCTATGTTTATATATAGTGAAAATTAACTTACCTATCAATATGGGTTGTAGTGTAGTGGTGAGACTATTTCACCCTTAACCAGAGGTCTTGAGTTCGAGTCCTGGATATAGAGAAAATCATGTTAGGAGCGCCACCCTAGAATGGGCCCAAAAGAGCGCGATCCAAATTAAGCCGGAGCTCTAATGTGGGCTCCAAACATTGGATAGGAAACAAAAAAAACTTATCTTAGAGGATTATTTTTTAAATTTTTATTGGTTTCCCACCTAGTCACATTTGATATAAAGGCTTTAGCTTTGATGTATCCTATTTTAAAATTTGAATCTAGTAGTTTTAAATAAAAAGATTTTTCAAATGTATTAAAATGTCCTCTAATCTTATAATCTTAAAGATGACTTGTGAAAAGTTGAACTTAAAAAATTATTAAAAAAATGAAATGTTCTTTTTAAAGTAAATTTTAATTTTTTTTAGGATAAACAAATTAAAACGAATGAAATAATAATTAAGAACAAACAATTGACCAAAAAGGTAATCACAATTGCTTCATATGCAAAGAACTAATCAGAGATTAAAGAAATAATGACTAATAATTTATTTATAAACTAATTTAAAAGAGCAAAAAATTTGAAAATACAAAAAATCAGTAAAATATTCACATGTTTGACCAAGAAACCCTAAAATGGGTAGATTGCAATTACAACAACATAAGTACATTGAATTTTAATGGTAAGAAATCACTGTCAGAATTTTCATCTTATTAGTGAGCGTTTGATTTTTGACCCCTTATAATTCCCCTCGACCCAATTAAAAAAAAATACATGACTTGAATCTTTAGGGATTTTTGAAGATCTTGAAATAAGTTTTCTAACGAGTTATACCAATATGTATAGTCAACACAAATTATTTTCATCAAAATTGTCTGCATTTTTGTAATGTATTGATATTATTTAAATAATATATAATTGTATATAGATGATGTATAACTATGTATCAGAGATGAATATACATCTAAATAATATTAAGTACTCTCCGTCTGTTCATTTTATGTGTGTTAGTTTGACAAAAAAAAAGAATTTAAAAATAAATAAGACTTTTTAACTTGCAATTAAGGAGTTACTGATTATAAATACTTATTTTATTTTATTTTTAAAAAAAAAACTAAACATAAAAGTAAGACACAAATTGAACCATGAGAAGTAATATAATAGTTAAAAATATAATTAGAAGAGAAAAAAGGTAAGGACGAGAACGTTCCACCAAATTAATCATTACATAAAATGAGCATTCTTATCATTAAGGAATAGGGGATTTAACAATATAATAAATTTTAATAACAATAAAAATAAATACTATATTTAAAAACGAAAGATATACCATACATACAATACAATAGGTAAGAACCATCCAAACAACATGTAAAACAGAGTAGAAAAAATAGAACATTTTAGAGTCTTCACAAACAAGCACACCTACAAATTGAACTTGATCTAGTAATGTGAGCAATGAAAGAATCCATCTCTCTCTTAGAATCCCCACCAAGAGTGATGGATTGTCT
>JAJOOS010009976.1:0-27119 GCA_029582725.1 Solanum chiquidenum | reverse complement strand
AGTTACTCACCTATAATGAGGATTCTAAGGTGAAAGGTAGTTCTCACCAAAATGAATCTATGAGCTACTTAGAGAATTGTATTGAAAGAAGGGTAAAGTATGCCTTCACACATGTAAGTACAATTTAATGCTAATTATGTATATTTGGGAATAATGCTTAGTACCGAGTGGATATGGACAATGAAGAAAAGTCCCCGACGCTAATAGAATAGGTTGGGTCAGGTATAGTAAACTCATGAGATGGAAGCTCCTCCGCTAATGCATAGGTTGGGTTTCTAGTAGCAATCTCCCTATCCCATAACTATGTGTCAAACATAGGACTTAGCTAGTGGATCCACTTAGAAGCTAAATATGATTTGTTCTACCTTCGGCAAGTGGAATGCCTTCTTTTGGTGTGGGGTTATACGACACCGGATTCCATGTAAGCTCACATGGTCTATGTCGGTTATGTTTAAATTTCCCTAATAACAATAATGAGATAATAATTATGATAGGAGCTACACTATGACTTCTTAATGAGTTTACTTAGTAGAAGTGGGGCTATGTGACTTCACTTTTACATTGCACAAGTAGGCTTATTAGGATGTTATGGAATGTTTTCCTTATGGTAAGATAAGATGTGAATTAATGTATGGCCAATAAATGGAAGGTGTTATTGATGACCTTCCTTATGGTTTATTATGTATGTGTATAATTTCTCTTTTATGACTATGGATTATGGTAAGTTTGAAGATGGTGTCAACAGGATATGTGGCTTCAAGGGATGCTTAGTAGGGTTGGTATTATAAGAAGCCAACCTTACATTGCACAAGTGTTATTAGGGGTTGCATAGGTATTAGTATCTCTATGTTGTGAGTGTATTGTGACTAAAACTTGTATTCTATGTTTGTAAATGCATATTGGCTTTCCAAACTTAATAAATGCATACTTCCAAGGAAAATATCCTATTTAGCTTATTTAAATGTTTTATGCATGTTTCCATACTTAGTACATAATTTTGCTAACCCTTCTCTATTCATACTGTGAGTGTAGGTCTCGGACGTTGATTCATTACTTCCTTTTCCAGAGTAAAGCTTTGGTCGACTATTCCCCAAGTTTTGGTGAGTCCTCCAGTTTCGAGGACCAGATGTTTATTTCAGTCTTAGTTTATTAGTACTTTCTTATGTTAAGACTTTCATCTATGTAATGAGTTAAGTCCCTAATTTCATACTCTTATATTTGTATGATTTTAATTAGACAAGTCTAGTATTTCCATAACTTTTTATATATGGAATTTGAAGTTTGACTTCTTTTAGAATTTTTTATAATTTTCCACATTATTTCTTACGACATTATGTTTATGATTATGCTAAGGGCTCGTATGCGACCTCTTCGGGATCAACTACACCATGTCACGTCTAGGGGTAACCCCGAGTCGTGACAAACTTGATATAAGAGCATAAGGTTTTGGGAATAATATTTAGTATTGATTTCTCATGAAACCACGTCTAATAGTGTCTTGTTCATGAGTGTGAAGCGCGCTACACTTATCAGTGAGAGGCTATAGGATGTTTAGGAATTTCCCTTCTTTTATCACTCTCAATTCGTGCTTGAAAATTCTGGCCCTATGACCTCCTTTCTAATCTTTTCTTGCTATTTTAGGAAATGAATGCAAGGAGAGGTAATGCAAGGAGAGGGCAAGAGGAGAATGTCAATGATGGGAATCCTCCCCAAGTTCCTCTGAATCCTCAAGTGCCTGATGAAGCTGGAGCTATGACTACTGAGAAGATAAGGACGGCTCTCCAAACTTTGACTCAGGCTTTGACAGCCTAAGTCACTAGGGATGCAAGAGTTAAACCGAATCTGAATGCTAGTACAACCTCTTCCAGGATTAGGGATATCACCAGAATGAATCCCCCTACCTTCTATGGCTCCAAAGTGGATTAAGATCCACAAGGCTTTCTAGATGAAGTATTAAAGGTGGCTGATGCTATGGGAGTGACTAATTGTGAAAAGGCAGAATTGGTCGCCTACCAGTTGAAGGACGTAGCTCAGGTTTGGTATGAACAGTGGAAAGGGGAGAGAACCGTGAGGAAGGGTCCGATTGATTGGGAAGCTTTCAAGTCGGCCTTCCTTGACAGGTTTTTCCCGTTAGAATTAAGGGAGAGAAAGATGGAAGAATCCATAAATCTTCGCCAAAGAGGGATGAGTGTGAAAGAATATGGCATGAAGTTCACCCAGCTCTCTAAGCATGCCCCAATCTTAGTGGCAGACTCGAGGGCCAATATGAACAAATATGTTATGGGGATATATCCCTTGCTGGTAAATGAGTGTCGTTCGGCAATGCTCATTCCTCGCATGAACATTTCACGCCTTATGGTTCATGCATAACAAATTGAGGTAGAAAAGCTCAGTCAGGTTGGTAAAGAAATGAAGAGGACAAGAGTAGATGATAGCAATTCGTCTAAGGGCATATTTGAGGTTCAAGGTAAACCAAAGTTTAAGAAGAGATTTTCTAATCAAGGTACCCCTAAAACTTTTAATGTCAACAAAGAAGATGTGCCTACTGCTAGGCCACAAGGTGGTAGTGGAGGTGGTTCTTATGTAGAGAGGCCTACATGTGCAAAATATGGTAAGAAGCATGAAGGTAAATGTCTTGTCGGTATGGGTGTGTGTTATTGATGCGGAAAGTGTGGACACCAATTGAAAGACTACTCAACCCGTTCGGCCAAGGGAAGAGAGGGTAATCAAGCCTCTCCAAGTGGTTCTAATTTGGATGTTCCGAAGAAGAGTTGCTTTTATGCTCTCCAATTCTGTAGTGATCAAGAGGGATCCCCGAATGTCGTCACCGGTATGTTGCAAGTATTTTGCATTGATATTTATGCATTGTTAGACCCTAGTGCTACTTTATCTTTCATTACACCTTTGGTAGCCATGCAATTTTACGTACTCCCCGAAACTCTTATAGAACCTTTTTCAGTGTCCACCCCAGTTGGTGACTCAGTTGTTGCAAGAAGAGTCTATAGAAATTGTCATGTTTTTTTACCTCATAAAGTTACTTGTGTTGATTTGGTAGAGTTAAATATGTTGGACTTTAATGTCATCTTGGGGATAGATTGGTTGCATGCTAGTTTTGTCTCCATTGATTGTAGAACTCGGGTAGTGAGATTTCAGTTTCCTGATGAGCCTGTTTTTGAATGGAAGGGGGGAAGTTTAATTCCTAGAGGTCGATTCATTTCATGTCTAAATGCTTGTAAAATGATTTCTAAGGGTTGTATCTACCATATAGTAAGGGTTAAGGACGTTGAATCTGAGATTATTCCTTTAGAGTTGGTTCCCATAGTGAGGGAGTTCCCTGAGTTTTTCCTGATGACTTGCCCGGTATTCCTCTAGAACGGGAAATAGACTTCGGCATTGATCTTATACCAGATGCAAAACCCATATCTATTCCTCCTTACCAGATGGCCCCGGCTGAATTGAAAGATTTAAAAGCTCAACTCAAGGATTTGCTGGATAAGGGTTTTATTTGACCAAGCATATCTCCATGGGATGCACCGGTATTATTTGTGAAAAAGAAGGGTGGGTCCCTTAGGATATGCATTGATTATTGCCAGCTGAACAAGGTCACTATAAAGAATAAATACCCGCTCCCCAGAATTGATGATTATTTGACCAACTCCAAGGGGTGAGTTATTTTTTGAAGATTGACTTACGTTCGGGTTATCGCCACCTAAGGGTGAGAGATGCTGATATTACTAAAATAGCCTTCCGAGCTAGGTATGGTCACTTTGAATTCCTAGTGATGCCTTTTGGTCTAACCAATGCTCCGGCAGATTTTATGGATCTTATGAATGGGGTGTTTAGACAATACGTTGATTCATTTGTGATCGTCTTTATTGACAATATTTTGATCTATTCCAAGAGTGAGGGTGATCACATGGAGCATTTGAGGATAGTTTTTCAAGTCCTTAAAGACCAAAAATTTTATGCTAAGTTTAGCAAGTGCGAGTTTTGGCTAAGGTCGGTCGCGTTCCTCAGTCATATAGTGTCAAGCCTGGGTATAGAGAGTGGTCCTAAGAAGAGTGATGCGGTTAAGAATTGGTTTAGACCTCTGAGTCCCACTAATATACAAAGCTTTTTAGGCTTGGCCGGGTATTATAGAAGATTTGTTGAAGGTTTCTCATCTATTGCTTCTCCGTTAATAGCCTTGACTCAAAAGAAATCCAAATTTGAGTGGTCTGAGGCTTGTGAGAAGAGCTTCTTAGAGTTAAATGATAGACTCACCATCGCTCCGGTGTTGACCTTACCGGAGGGTACTGAGGGGTTTGTGGTTTATTGTGATGCTTCCCGAGTGGGTTTGGGATGTGTTCTTATGCAACATGTTAATGTGATTGCCTATGCTTTGAGACAACTCAAAGTACATGAAAAGAATTATTCGACCCATGATCTAGAATTGGCGGCGGTAGTTTTTGCCTTGAAAATTTGGAGGCACTACTTATATGGGGTCCATGTTGATGTGTTCACTGACCACAAGAGTCTCCAATATGTGTTTAGCGAAAGGGATATGAATCTCCGATAGAGGAGGTGGTTGGAACTTTTGAAAGATTATGATATGAGTGTCCTTTACCACCCCGACAAAGCTAATGTAGTTGTCGATGCCTTAAGTCGAATGACTATGGGTAGTGTGGCTCATGTAGAAGATGAGAAGAAAGAGTTAGTTCGTGATATGCATAGGTTGGCCCGTTTAGGTGTCCAACTAGTAGATTCCTCGAAGGGTGGATTCATGGTTCACCATAGTTCTGAATCATCCATTGTGGTTGATGGGAAGTCTAAGCAACATCTTGATCCTATTTTGATGGAGTTGAAAGAATCGATTCTCAACAAATCAGTTGAGGCTTTCTCCTAAGGGGAGATGGGGTGCTTAGGTATCAAGGTAGATTGTGCGTGCCAAATGTTGATGTCTTGAGAGATCATATTCTAGAAGAGGTCCATGGGTTGCGATATTCTATTTATCCGGGAGCCACCAAGATGTACCGCGATCTGCGGGAGGTCTATTCGTGAAATGACATAAAGAAGGATATAGCGGGCTTTGTGGATAAATATCCAAACTGTCAACAAGTCAAAGCCGAGCACCAAAAACCAGGAGGTTTATTACAAGATATAGATCTTCCCACTTGGAAGCGGGAGAAGGTGAATATGGACTTCGTTGTGGGCTTGCCTCGTACTCGAAGGCGACATGATTCAATTTGGGTTATTGTTGATAGGTTGAAGAAATCAACCCATTTCCTTCCTGTCAAGATTTCTTTCTCGGCGGAAGACTATGCTAAGTTATACCTTGAGGAAATAGTGAAGTTACATAGGGTTCCTTTGTCCATCATATCAGATAGGGGTACTTCATTTACTTCACATTTTTGGAAGGCATTCCAAAGGGGCCTTGGTACCAATGTTAAACTCTATACCGCTTTCCACCCTCAAATGAATGGTCAAGTGGAACGGACCATTCAGATATTAGAGGATATGTTAAGGGCGTGTGTTATTGATTTCAAGGGAAATTGGGACGGTCATCTTCCATTGATTGAATTTGCCTACAACACTAGTTACCACTCAAGCATTGCCATGACTACATTTGAAGCACTTTATGGTTGGAGATGTAGATCTCCGGTGGGATGGTTTGAAGTAGGTGAGTTTGTGCTAATTGGTCCCGACCTAGTTTATGATGCCATTGAAAAAGTTCGACTCATTAGAGAGAGGTTGAAGATGGCTCAAAGTCGGCAAAGGTCTTATGACGACAATAGAAGAAGGGATGTTGAATTCGAGATTGGTGATTGGGTCTACTTAAAAATCTCACCTATGAAAGGTGTGATGAGGTTTGGCAAGAAAGGGAAACTTAGTCCTCGATATGTGGGGCCATACCAAATCTTGACACGTGTGGGAAAGGTTGCATATAAATTAGACTTACTCGGTGAGTTGGCTTCGGTTCACCCAGTGTTCCATGTTTCCATGCTCAAGAAGTGCATTGGTGATCCGGTATCCATCCTTCCCTTAGAGGGTTTAGGAGTTGATGAAAATCTTTCCTATGAAGAAGTTTCGGTTGAGATTTTAGACAGGCAAGTTAAGAAGTTAAGGAACAAAGAGGTAGTTTTTGTTAAAGTTCTATGGAAGAATCACTTAGCCGAGGGTGCTACGTGGGAGGCCGAGGTCGATATGAAGTCCCGTTATCCTCATCATTTTGCTTCTACCCCTACCCTAGCTTAAGGTAAGTAAATTTCTTGAGTTTGGCGTATTGGAGGTCATATGTTCTATTAGTATGCCTTGTGATTTCCTTAATATGTGCATGTTCCTATGAGAATTCATATTGTGCATAAATTGAGTTTTCATGATTTATATGTTCCTCGTGTTGATTTGCATTTTTGTATGGTGATTGCATATTTGACTTCATGAGGTGAATTGATGAACATGCTGAGTTGTGATTATGATGAATTAACATGTTGGCTCCATAATGTTGTGTTGAGCTTGTTTTATTGGAGAAGGCAGTTCCTCCTAAAGTGATATGAAATCATGAGTTTTGTGTATATTGGGTTGTGGATGTAGCTAATACTTCCTTGTAATCTCATTGTTTATATGTTGCATGCATGATGGGCTGCTAGTCTAGAGTCATAGTCCCTTAATATGTTTAGAGTGTCATTCGAGGATGAATGTTCCTAAGGGCGGCGGCGGGGGAGGGGGGATAATGTATCGACTCGCGACTTGTCGATGCGCCAAAGTGCACTTGGATCGCCTAGTGGGCTGTCCTTTCTAGACATGCTACTGGAAAAATGGGCGAGATGGGCTGAGGGTCGCCCAGTCGGTTGGCGATATGCCCATTGACCTTCCCCTTCACCTAGTAAGCTGCCCATTTGGGGAGCTTACTGGAAATTTGGGTTAGCCAAGGGCTCATTAGGCAAGTCTCCTAGTACCCTTGCCGAGCCAAGGGTGCCAAAGGGCGAGATTCAACTGGGTCTCCTTAGTTTTTAAGTTTTAAGTTAGGGTCTTTATGTAATCTTTCCAAAACATGAACCCACACTTTCCCACTCTTTTCCTAATAAGTATAAATACTTTTTAAGGTCAAATTCCTTCAATTTTAATTACTCCCACTTAATAAAAGAACAAACCCTAGAACTCCACCCATCTCTCAATATTTCCCTCTCTAGAGTTTCTCCACTGAAAAACGGCAAGAACTTGAAGATTAGGTCTCAAGAATCCATCTCCTCAACTCCAATTCATCGGAAAAGCTTCAATTAAGGTATGTGAACCTTGATTTATGGAACACTTTCCTCCATGAAGTCCTCTCAATTCAATTTTGAAAATGGGTTTAAGATTCAAAAACTAGGGTTTTTCATTCTAGCCATGGGTTCTTCCTAAAAACGTTTTCATTGCATTACTTTATGTACGTATATTATGGATGATTTGACGTTTTAATAGTGATTTTGTAGTAAAATTCCCCATGAACTCATGAACTACCCCATGACCCCAATTTCATGAATTTCAATGAAGTTATTGATGCAATATGATTACTACTATGAATTGTGGTTATGTTAATTTGGTCATGAAACCTTTTCTTGTTCATGTTGATAATAGTATATCCTAAATGAAATTATGAGACTTAGTTCATGACCTTGAAAGGGGCAGATTGTGAAGGATTGTTCATGATTGTTGCTAGTTATTGATGAACTTATGAACTCATTTGAAAGGTGAGAATCCTATGACAATTGTGTGAATTGAGGTGTTGTTGGAAGACTAATTTCCCCTACTCTTACACATGTTTATGTATAATTTTTCTAGGTTGATGTTGATGTTTTTGTGTTGATTGAAAGACTAATTCTCATGAAAATGCTATGAATAATGATGTGAAAGTTACTCACCTATAATGAGGATTCTAAGGTGAAAGGTAGTTCTCACCAAAATGAATCTATGAGCTACTTAGAGAATTGTATTGAAAGAAGGGTAAAGTATGCCTTCACACATGTAAGTACAATTTAATGCTAATTATGTATATTTGGGAATAATGCTTAGTACCGAGTGGATATGGACAATGAAGAAAAGTCCCCGACGCTAATAGAATAGGTTGGGTCAGGTATAGTAAACTCATGAGATGGAAGCTCCTCCGCTAATGCATAGGTTGGGTTTCTAGTAGCAATCTCCCTATCCCATAACTATGTGTCAAACATAGGACTTAGCTAGTGGATCCACTTAGAAGCTAAATATGATTTGTTCTACCTTCGGCAAGTAGAATGCCTTCTTTTGGTGTGGGGTTATATGACACCGGATTCCATGTAAGCTCACATGGTCCATGTCGTTTATGGCTAAATTTCCCTAATAACAATAATGAGATAATAATTATGATAGGAGCTACACTATGACTTCTTAAAGAGTTTACTAAGTAGAAGTGGAGGTATGGGACTTCACTTTTACATTGCACAAGTAGGCTTATTAGGATGTTATGAAATGTTTTCCTTATGGTATGATAAGATATGAATTAATGTATGGCTAATAAATGGAAGGTGTTATTGATGATCTTCCTTATGGTTAATTATGTATCTGTATAATTTCTCCTTTATGACTATGGATTATGGTAAGTTTGATGATGGTGTCAACTGGATATGTGGCTTCAATGGATGCTTAGTAGGGTTGGTATTATGGGATGCCAACCTACACTGCACAAGTGTTCTTCGGGGTTGCTCATGTATTAGTATCTCTATGTTGTGAGTGTATTGTGACTAAAACTTGTATTCTATTTTTGTAAATGCATATTGGCTTTCCAAATTTGATAAATGCATACTTCCAAGGAAAATGTCCTATTTAGCATATTTAAATGTTTTATGCATGTTTCCATACTTAGTACATAATTGTGCTAACCCCTTTTTCTCTGCATACTGTGAGTGTAGGTCCCGAACGTTGATTCATTACTTCCTTCTCCAGATTAAAGCTTGGGTCGACTATTTCCCAAGTTTTGGTAAGTCCTCCAGTTTCGAGGACCAGATGTTTATTTTAGTCTCAGTTTATTAGTACTTTCTTATGTTAAGACTTTCATCTATGTAATGAGTTAAGTCCCTAATTTCATACTCTTATATTTGTATGATTTTAATTAGACAAGTCTAGTATTTCCATAACTCTTTATTTATGGAATTTCAAGTTTGACTTATGTTTTGAATTTTTTTAATTTTCCGCATTATTTCTTACGACATTATGTTTATGATTATGCTAAGGGTTCGTATGTGACCCCTTTGATGTCAACTATGACATGTTACGTCTAGGGGGAAACTCGGGTCGTGACAATCAATCAACCCACCTATCAAATTTCATATGTGGCAACAGATGTACATTCTGTTGGATAAAATGCTAAATTTTGCAACAGAAATTGTAACAGATCTATCATCTGTATATCCTAACAAGTGGTTTTTGGTATTAATTCAATTAAATTATGACCTAATACAACATGTATCACTTATATATAGTCATATAACATGTCTAAGTATAAATTTATGGTCTAATACAACAAGCTTCATCAATTCTATCAATTATTTTTACAAATACTATTATACCATTAGTTTATCATAAAATGACAAAGTAATTCCATATGATAATTATATAACACCATTGGGAAGCGTTATTCGAAGTGTTATAACATATTTTTATTGTGTAATTATGGTTCAAAGTACTAAAATATGGTCCAATTTGACATTTTTAATTGCTAAATTGCCTAATTTATCGATTAACCCATCCATCGAATTGTCATCTGTGGCAACAGATGTACATTCTGTTGGATAATCTGTTGAATTTTGTGTTGAAATTACAATAAATATGACATATGTTGCAATATGTATAACCCGTTCGGCGAGTCGCCAAAAGGTCTTATCCTCGCCTTTTGTTCCAGTGTGCTAAGCCCCGAAGGAAAAGATCAAATCGATGGTAAAATGGAGCAGTTGGCGTATCACCGAGCAGTTCTGCAAAGAAGTACTATACCACCCAATGATCCAGGACGCGAAGATGCTGAAGGCAAGAGCTGAAAGAAGATGAAGAAGACCAAAGGGCGGATAGCCGAGTGTATCAGCGATCCCGACTACCTGCGCCGAATGGCTCATTCGCAACATATTTTCTGAAAACTATAAATACTAGTTCAATTTTTATTCTTAGTAGTCAGTTTTAGTTGTATTAAGTTTAGAATACAATTTTGAGAGAAAATATTCTCTCTAAGTTTGGAGAGGGTTTTTGAAGAACTTGAAGATTCAGAGGGTTTCAACTCCTAGATTATGGACTTGGGTCTTGTGGATTCTTCAATCTTGACTTGTTTTAAGACTTAATCTTGCATACCCATTGATGGAAACTGAGATTGATATAACTTTTTATCTCTTTTACATGTCTAGCTAAAACCCCAATTCTTGGGGTGTGATTTAGTGAATATGGGTTAGATTATTTGTTGGGTCTTGCTTGTTGATGATTTATTTGTTATGTAAATGTGATTTTGTTTAGTAATTGTGGTGGAGCTTAATGAAATTGTAGTTGCAAATACGATTTCACCTTTGCATTTTCGGCTTGCTCGAGAGAGAGGTCGTAAAACTAAGACTACTAAATTAATAGCCGGTGGAATTGGGTCGACATGAGGTTCAGCTCAAGAGAGTGAACCCTAGTCCTTCTCCCACACACTCAGCTCGAGAGAGTGAGTGGGCTAAGACGAAGGTTGTGCTTAAAGCGGCAACACGGTGTTCGAGAGAAATTGGGTTTATTCGAGGTAAGTTGCTAGAGAGAGAATTTACCCCCACTATAGTCTAGCCTAGTCACAAATATTCAACGAATTTACTATCAAAAACATGTACCCAATAGTCTAGTTTAGCCCGTATTCCTATCACATCCCAAGAATCTCGTCTCCATATTCATATCTCTCTTTATTTTTGTTGATTTTGCTCTTTACTTGTTTACAAACCCCCATTGATAATTGACACTCATGTCAACCCTTTAATTTATGATGTTTTTACTCGATAATGTTTTTAGCTATGGTTAACTCTAGCACTTTCGCACTTAACTCTTAATTCTCAGAAACCGCTCCCTTGGGACTTGACCCCAACCCATTCGGTTGGGTTATATTACTATTGTATCGTAGACACTTGAATCAGAAGTTGTGTCTTGATTATGCAAAAATCAAAATGGCGTCGCTGCCGGGGAGTGGTGTTAGGTGAAAATTCTTGGTTAAGACGAACTTTGCTATTGATAGTCGTAGTTTACTAACTTTATTTGTAGTTTTGTTTTCTTTGTGTTGACATTATAAGTAGTTAAATTGAAAATGGTTGATGGAGATTATGGCAAAGTGGACCTCATGTTGGCCGCACTGGTGACTCAGCTGAACAATTTGGCCACCAAAATATCAGAGGTGGAAGTCCAGTGCAAAAGCCAAGGGAGGTACATACCTCCTCATGAGCGGGAAAACTCTACGGACAATGAGAGTAGACGTGTCGAGGATACATTATTACTCATTCTCCAATATGTCACTGAGCAAGATAGAGTGCTGGAAGAGATGAAGGAGGGCATTAAAGTATTAAATCAGAAGGTTGGCTCTCACTCGAGATCTATTCAGCTGCTTGAGAACCTTGTGACTTATGAGTTACCTCATCTCTACCCAACTAAGCAAGAGGGGTCACCTAGTGGTACTAAGGTCGACCCCAAAAATAGAACGTGAATAAGGACATGCGTCATTCCATGACGTTAACTAAGGCGCTGTTTGGGAGGCAACCCAAAACCCTTTAAATGCTTTAGTTTGATTTTATAAATAATGGTGTGTTAGTGGTGCAGGTTTAAATGCTGGAAGTGTTTGGAAAATACATATTGACGAGTAAACTAGTCAGTCGGCGAATCACCAAAGAGGTCGGCGTGCCCGATTTGACCCACCGTTTGACTCAACACAAGTCTAACTTGGAGTCTGTAAAACTCAGCGAGTCCTGGAGCAACTTGGCGACTCATCGACCTGTTCAGCGTTCCTGATAAAGACCGCCATTTGGACTCTCACTTTGACTGAAGGTCCTGTAAAACTCGGTGAGCCAAGTGACCACTCGGCGTGTCGTCGAGTGGATAGGCAAGTGAGACTAATGTCGCCGAATGGGCGCGAACTGGACGGTTTATAATGGCCAATAGTCTTTGAATTTGAAATCCTTCACTTTCCCTCGCTTTTTAAACTTCACAAACTCACACCAAGGTATTATCTTCAATATTTTTATATTCCATTAGTAATTTAGTTGTTGATTGGTGCTCGAAACTAGGATTTCTTTGTCGCCTAGCTTTTCAATCGCGTTTTAATCGGCATATAAGGTTGGTTTCCGAATCCCGAGTTTACATTCAAGAATTTTGTACTCATTTTCAATGATCGTATCGTGTTGTTGTGTGTTGGGCCTCTGTGATAGAATTAGAATGCTTAAATGCCAATTTAATTTGAAAATCTTGCCCGTATTGTTTTGATCGTCAAATGCCCATATTTTTTATGCTTTTAAATGAATGAAATTGTATTGGGTTGTGGTTGCGTGTTGTTTAGATTGATTGGGTGAAGTTTGAGTAGCCTATGTTTGTGCTAAATGACGAAAATTGCTCAATGATAGAGCGGGTAACACCATTCTTAAGAGCAAATATCGTCAAATGGCCAAATTTGGCAAAACCGGGAAAAATCTGAGTATCCCGAGGTGATGGGTAGTACATGTCTTGTTTGAATTCCATTAGTGCATGCTTTGATTTTCTTTTCAGGGGTTGTGGGGTTGAATTTGAGAAGGGGGATTGAAAATGGGCACGTTAGGCCGTTCGGTGAGCTGGGTCGAGTTCGCCAAATTACTCGGCGTTTCACCTAATGTCTTCATCTCGCTTTTAATTTCATGTTAAATTTGTGGTTTGAGTCTGTAACTTTCGGCGAGAAGCCTGAGGTCACCAAAAGCACTCGGCGACTCGCCGAAAGTACTCTTGATCGCTCTTTATTTGCACCCCTGAAACCCTTGTTGCACTGTAACTTTCAGCAGACAAACCTTTGCTCGCCGAAAGTAGTCGGCGATTCACCGAAGGGCCTTCCTATCGCCGACTTGCCATAATTTTTAAGCCAATCCCTTCGGCGAGCCCGACTTAGCTCGCCAAAGCGGTTCGATGACTCGCCGAATGGATCGGTGAGTCTGTCTGCAATAGATTTACTGTGCTTATGTTTGATTTTCTCCTAATTTGTTCCGATCTTTTGCAGATATGATACTTACAAATCTAACCATGCAACCTCAGAAGAAAGCAAAGAGCATAACCATAAACGAGGGGGGGTCAAATCCTCCAAAGTGGAAAGGAGAAGAACTCCCATCGGGAGATAAAGGCAAAACGAAGAAGCACATAACTAGGAAATGAGTAGCTATTGAAACCCAGGTGGAATTTTCCGAACCAGAAGATGAGGAGCCTTTGACTCATCGAAGGACTAGACGCCAGGCTAGATCTCAATCCTCGCCCACCAGAGTTCCCGCAGCTGCCACCCCTCCTGAAACAGATTCAGTGCCAGCTCAGGCACCTCTAGTGGCCCCTGCACCCCCTATCATTCCTCCACCTAGACTGCTGAACAGATTCAAAGGTGATGGGGTACGGACCATCCTAGAGGAGAAACTATTATCTACAGAGGGCCTGGAAGGCAAGTATCCCGATGTGATTGACACCCTCCGATACAATGTGTTTGAGCAGTTCACAAGGCCCCAAGGCCCTTACATTCCTTCTTGGGTTAGGGAATTTTACACAATTTATAGGGAGTTGGTGCCCAAGAACAAGAAGAAGGCAAGCGAGTTTAGACCGGTAAAGTCAGTCATGGTCAGAAGCAAGGAAGTTGAGTGCCACAGCGAGTATATTAACATTGTATTGGGTAGATCGCTGCACTGTGTACTTCCTTATGAGGGGTTGCCTATTGTTCAGTCCCTAGATGATTTGAAGGGTTGGTTCGCTCCTTTGATTTCTGACACCACCCTGAGGTGGATCTGGGTAGGAGCCCCTATTGAGAATAGGGACTTGAACATTTCTGCCAGGTTCTGGTTTGGCTTCATCAGCAACACTATAATGCTATCCCAGAACAAGTCCATTTTGCGCCATCCTAAGGCAGCTTGCTTTGGTTCTATCATGTCTAGGAGACGCATTGACCTGGGACTGTTGATTTCACAGGAGATGTCCATGAGAGCTAAACAAAAGCTGATTTCTCTGCCATTTCCAGTCTTGATCACCGAGTTGTGCCAGCGTGCTGGAGTACCTCGGGACACTACGAGGGATATTGAGATCACCCCGTCTTCCTTCACTAACATCCGACGTATTAAGACCGAGTACACACGAGAGGAGGTTGATAGGAGGAGAGCAACTCCAACAGATACTTCCCCAGAGGTCGATGTTGACACGTTACAAGAAGAGGCATCTTCGCCGACTCTGGCCTCTGAGCCTTCAGGTACACCTGCCCCTTCCTCTTCTTCACAGGTCCCAGGTGTTTCATCATCCTCCCAGCCCGCCAAGATTACTTTGGCGATGATCCTGAAAATGGGGAATCTGGCCTATTCAGTTGATGTGAGGGTAACTCGATTGGAGAGATACATCCCAGGGATGATTGACAGTGCTATCTTGGATGCACTAACCCCTCTTAGGGCCTCTTTTCATGATCTGGCTACTAGAGTCACTGCTTGTGAGAGCAGACAGGGGGAGACATCCGAGGTTTTGGTTTTAAAAGCCGAAGTAGCAGATTTGAGGAATGACGTAGACTATTTGAAGTCTCTCGACTTCACTTTATTGATGCGAGGTGCAGACAATGAGGATGTGAGACCTCGGGGATTCCTCCGGCTACCACCGAAGATGTGCAGAGGGGTGGCACAGTAAATGAGGAGTCGGATGTAGACACCGATGAGGAGCTGATAGCAGTACATGAGGAGGAGATCAGAGAGAGCTGAGATGTGAGCATATTCAGAGATTTGCCAGATCTTGTGGAGACGGTTGTGCAGCCGATAACCCAGACATCACCGACTAAGATGTCAACAACAGAACCTGGTAGGTTTGGCACTGCTAGTCCTTCTGCGGTTACTTCAGGCATTGATGCCCATATTCAGAGCACTACACCGGGCGCTAAGGCCCCTACAGATGGAGTGACTGTGTAGACAAGACCTTTCCTTACCTCCCTATCTTTCTTACTTACTTTTACTTGTGGATACTTTCATTCACATTTGAGGATAAATGATTTTTGTTTGTTGTGGGGTGAGGCCCACCTTTGTGCATATTTATTTTGATTATATATTTTGGGTTGTGACCTATTACTGTGTTATTACACTGCTTTTTTGTGGATGTTTGAGCTTGTGGCACCACATTTTAAATTGCAAATGATTTTGACTCTATCGAATTTTTTTTGCCACCCATTGTGTGATTGAATGTGGTTGTTCTTTTGCAAAATTTAAGTCTCGGTTCTGATCAATACCGATGACTTGAATAATGCTATTAATCGAACAAACACGAATGTGGGGCTACGATGAGGCCAAATGAAGTTGCATAGACAGTATGTGAACTCTTTGCATCTCATTATGACTAGCCTAGTATCGAAGTGAATCTCTTGTGATGATCATTGCACACTAGAAAAAGTGTTGAGTCTTGTTTGACTATAGTATGATAAGTCCACGATTTGGACTAATTTAGAGTTATATTTTAATAGATATTGTGTCCTAAAATGTTTATTTTATCTCAATATCTGATGAAAACACTGAAGTATCAGGTATTTGAAGTTTGAAGGAAAGCATGGACACTACATTACAAATAGGAACGAAAAGGCTGAAGATAACGAAGAAATGAAGGCTTGAGGATCGCCGAGTCCACTTGGCGAGTCGCCGAAGGGTCTTACTTCGCCTTTGTTCCAGTGTGCTGAACCCTGAAGGAAAGGATCAAGTTGGCGGAAAAAAAAAGCAGTCGGCACATCGCCGAGAAGTTCCGCAAGGCGGTACCATATTGCCCAATGACCCAGAGCACGACGATGCTGAAGGATGGTGCAAGACGGTGATGAACTACACCAAAGGGAGAATCACCGAGTTGATCGATAATTCTGACTAATGTCGCCGAATGATCCGCTGCAGAAATGATTTTTGAAAACTATAAATACTCGCTGAGAGTTGTAGTTTTAAAAGAGATTTTCAGTGTGGAACAATGAATATAATTTTTAAGTACTTTTTATTTTTGCTCTGAGTTTGAGAGGGTTTTGAAAACTTGAAGAAGAAGAGGGTTTCATCTCCAAGGATTTGGACTTGGGTCTCTTGGATTCTTTATTCTTGGCCTGTAACAAGACTTAAATCTTCATACCCATTTGAATGCAAGCTCATTTAGGTATAAATTTCTATCTCTTGATATGTGGCTAAAACCCCCAATTCTTGGGGTGTGATTTAGCGAATATGGGTTAAGATTGTTGTTGGGTCTTGCTTACTGATAGATTAGATGTAGTTTAATGGTGATTCCGTCTAGTAGTTGTGGATGAATTTGACAGATTTGTTGTTGCAAATACAAGTTTATTCATGTGTTTTCTAGATTGATGGCCTAAGGAGTGGGTCGACTTGAGGTTCAGCTCGAGAAAGTGAACCCTAGTCCCATATCCTAACACTCTGCTCGAGAGAGTGAGTGGGGTAAGGCGTAGGCTGGTCTTCATGCGGTAAGTGGGTGTCGAGAGGAACCCATTTGAAATGGGGTAAGTTGCTCGAGAGAGAACTTATTCCCACGTAAAGCTTAGCCTAGTCACTATTACTCTATAAATTTTCTATCGAAAACATGTACCCAATAATTTAGATTAACCCGTATTCCGGTCACATCCCAAGAATCCTCCTCTCATTACTTAGATTTCTTTGTTAATTTTGTTGTTTTTACTTACTTGTTATAAACCCCCAAAGTTAATTGACACTCTTGTGTCATCCTTTAATTTACAATGGTTTTAATCGTTAATGTCTTTAGCTATGACTAGTTAGAACTAATTTTATTTTTCTATTAATTCTGAAAACCACTCCCTGTGGGAACGATCCCAACCCTTGGTTGGGTTATTATACTATTGCACGATCGTATACACTTGCATCAGAAGTTGTATCGTTGATTACACAAACATCATAGTGTCAATGCCTAGTGTGATGAGTTACTTTGAAACATGCATGGTAGATCCTAGAATTTACCCCGTTGGTCCGGTCAACTAAGTAAGGCTATCTCTTGATATGATTTTAGGCAACTTTAAAGAGTGTGAGCCAATTTGACATATACCTCTTTGTGGCCTACCTTGTGAAGCTTGTGTGAACCTCTTTTTAACACCCCTTGAACCTTACCTTTCTTTGGAAGAAACTTGATGCAAACATAACCTTTCTTTATCCATTACCCATAATCCTCATGAAGTTGTGGTTAGTTGAAGGCCAACTTAGGCCAAAGGCCTAAGTTGGAGGTGTGGTGAAAAGAAAGGTTAAATCAAGAAGTTCAAGAAAATCCCTCTTACCCATGGTTTTGAGAAAAATGGAACCCCTCTATACAAAAAAAAAAGAGACCAAAGAAAGAAAGAAAAAGAAAAAGAATGAAGAGGTTAAGGAATAAAGTGTGAAAATATAAAGAAAATGGGGTTTCCAAAAATAAAATAAAAAATCCATGGGAAGTGAATAATGAGATGACTTATGAGCACTACCAAAAATGATGAAGGAAAAGAAAAAGAAGTGTTGTGAGTACCACATTTCATGAGGATAAAATTCATTGAGCCTAAATGACCATACCTTTGCACTCAGCCCCATTACAAGCCTTGAAAAAACTTTTTTGATCTTGAGTGAGCCGAAACAAATGTTGATTAGAAAATACGGGCAAACCGATGGGTTAAACCATGCATTGTGTTCTTCTTTGTGAGTGTGAGCGTTGCATTTGATTCCGAAGCTTTAAATTGAAAACCATTGTGTGTGAATATGGAATCATTCCTTGTGTGAGGGCATTTGAACACTTTGGTTGAGCTTGAACTTGCATTTGAAGCAAGTATTGTGAGCATGAGATTCTTTGATATTGGTGAGTCACAACTTGAATCTTGGAGTGCACATTTGATCTTTGCATAAGTAAATTGAGTCTTGTTGTGTGCATTCATGATTGAGTCTTCTGTAGCATTGTTCGAGACACCCTTTTGAATTGCTGAACTTGAGTTTGCTTGAGGATAAGCAAAAGTTTAAGTTGGGGGTGTTGATGAGTCCACAAATTGGACTCATTTAGGGGTATGCTTTGATAGAATTAGTGTCCTCAAATGCATATTTTGTCTCAATATCTGATGAAAACCCTTAAGTTTTAGGTATTTGGAGTTTGAGGGAAAGCATGAACACTACTTAGCAAAAAGGAACAAAGGCAGCTGACAGAATGAAGAAATGAAGATTTGAGAATCGCCGAACCCATTCGGCGAGTCACCAAAAGGTCTTATCCTCGCCTTTTGTTCCAGTGTACTGAGTCCTGAAGGAAAAGATCAAATCGACGGTGAAATGGAGCAGTCAGCGTGTCGCCGAGCAGTTCCGTGAAGCAGTACTATACCGCCCAATGATCCACGATGCGAAGATGCTGAAGGCAAGAGCTAAAAGGCGATGAAGCAGACCAAAGGGCGGATCGCCGAGTGTATCGGTGATCCCAACTAACAGCGCTGAATGATTCCTTCGTAGCACATTTTCTGAAAAACTATAAATACTAGTTCAGTTTTTATTCTTACTAGTCAGTTTTAGTTGTATTAAGTTTAGAATACAATTTTGAGAGACAATATTTTCTCTATGTTTGGAGAGGGTTTTTGAAGAACTTGAAGATTCAAAGGGTTTCAAATCCAAGATTTTGTACTTGGGTCTTGTGAATTCTTCACTCTTTACTTGTTTTAAGACTTAATCTTGCATACCCATTGATGGAAACTGAGATTGGTATTACTTTTTATCTCTTTTACATGTCTAGCTAAAACCTCAACTCTTGGGGTATGATTTTGTGAATATGGATTAGATTATTTGTTGGGTCTTGTTTGTTGATGATTTATTTGTTATGTAAATGTGATTTCGTTTAGTAGTTGTGGTGGAACTTAATGAAATTATAGTTGCAAATACGATTTCACCTTTGTGTTTTCGGCTTGCTCGAGAGAGATGTCGTAAAACTAAGACTACTAAATTAATGGCCGGTGGGATTGGGTCGACATGATGCTCAGCTCGAGAGAGTAAACCCTAGTCCTTCTCCCACACACTCAGCTCGAGAGAGTGAGTGGGCTAAGGCGGAGGCTGTGCTTAAAGAGGCAACCCGGTGTTCGAGAGAAATCAGATTGATTCGGGGTAAGTTGCTCGAGAGAGAATTTACCCCCACTATAGTCTAGCCTAGTCACAAATATTCAACGAATTCACTATCAAAAGCATGTACCCAATAGTCTATTTTAGCCCGTATTCCTATCACATCCCAAGAATCCCGTCTCCATATTCGGATCTCTCTTTATTTTTGTTGATTTTGTTATTTACTTGTTTACAAATCCCCCATTGATAATTGACACTCGTGTCAACCCCTTAGTTTATGATGTTTTTACTCGATAATATTTTTAGTTATGGTTAACTCTATCACTTTCGCACTTAATTCTTAATTCTCAGAAATCGCTCCCTTGAAACTCGACCCCAACCCATTCGGCTGGATTATATTACTACACTTGAATCGGAAGTTGTGTCTTGATTACACAAACATCATTATTTCGAGTTCATCTTTTGTTTTAGTATTGTCTGGTTTGAGCTTTTAATAGGATGATGGTCAAGTTTGTCTGATTTTCCGAAAGCCGAAAAACTGGTTTGAGTCCTTCTCTTAATGTGTTACATTATTGTGAATTTTGATGTCGTGAAGCTCTGAGATCATTTGAATACTAGAAGTTGTATTGTTACTTTTCCAGATAGGTGCTAGCATTGTGCATCTGATTCCTTTACCTCATGAGATATAATACAACTTTCATACTTTATCAAAAATCGTTTGGCCTTATCCTTACGAACTAACAGTAGCTTAAATTATTTTTGAATGTATTCAATTATATTCTTTTCTTAATCTTGTTAAATCATAAATGTTAAATCATAAATATAGTTTGTTATATGTATTCATTTGAGTGCCAATGGGGTAATGTGATTTTGTTTTTTTAATCTATTTGGAAGTATTCTGATTGATCTGGGAATTTAAATTGTTAAATATGCTTAGTTGAATAATTAAATGATGCTAATTTGTTCACCTCTTTTTTTCTTGTATGTAATATTATTCGAGTCCACTTGGACTCCATCCCTGCACTTCGTAGAGTTTGGGTTTGAGTCTGCCTCGTCGATTAGAATCTGAAATACAGAACAGAGAAGCTGAAATATAGTTCCGGAACGCTAAGAACTGGCTGAGATACAGTCTATATACATTGATATACAACGGTATACGCTTATATACAGGTTAAAACGCAGCAGCCACAGGTTGAGGAATAAAAGAGGGGTCAGAAATTGAAAATGCAGGTCGTAGTAGCTCAAATGAAGGTTGTATACCTTATATATACAGCCCATATATGTCAGTAGACAGACATGTATACGCACCTTGATTAGGCCTAATTTCACTTGGTTGTTTTGATTCCAGCAAGCCCAATCAGATAAAGAAAAAATGGTTTGAAACCCATGGATTTAGATTAGGATAGGTGAGGAGCCCATCAATTTGAAATTTGGGAAAAAGCCCAAGTTATTACTCCACTTTCCCTTTTTATTGTATTTGATTATTTCTTGTTTAACTAATTGTATTTGATTTTGGTTTAACTTAATTAATTCCCAAAAGATAGTCATTTCTTCTTTTATGTTCAAACTAAAATATTTTTATTTTTATTTATTACTTAGTTTTATTCTATTTTATTAGTTGTCTTGCAACACACGAGCTATTTTTCTTAAAAATACCTCTTTTAGGTCTATTTACTATCAAATAAAAAATGGATTTTCTTACTTCCCTCAAGGGATCCCACCAATCAGCTTCCTTACGCCTTACAGGTTTACTCGCCCGTTGACTCACACACATGTCAGACTCCTTGGTCCGTGTTTCAAGGAGATTAATTTTTCTAAAATTAGTCAAATATTTAGTCAGGTCGTTGGTCAACCGCGCGTTAGCGGACATTTCAAATGCTTAATACCTTCTCGAAATGTAAATTGAACCCTGAACCCTCTTTGGATTTCAAATAATTTTTAATTTGTTTTAAATCTTTTGAAAATCATAAGTTTTCTTAATTTCTTTCAAAAATTAAGTGGCGACTCTCTTTGAAAATTGGTTTTTCTTCAAAACATAAGTTAAATTGATTTTTCGAAAAAAAGGTCATTCATTTTTCCAAAAACCACACTTTCTTTGTTTTTCTGTGTACCCATGGATCTAGCGCCTCGAAGCTTCCAAAAAAATATTCTGAATTTTTTTTATGAGGACCTGCGTATTGAGTTGGGAATGCGTTACGTACAGTCCACTATTTTTTAAACTTATTTTCTTATTTACAAACCAATTTTTTAAGAATTACGCGACTTTCTTGGTTTTTTTCCTGTGTATTAGCCCATGGATTTGGCGCCTCGGAGCACCAAAATATTTTTTATAAAAATAACTTTATGAGTACCTCCGTAATGAGTTGGGGAAGTGTTACATACAGTGCCACCATTTTTTGCAGGCATATTTTAACATTTACAAGCCAACTTTTAGTAATTACGCGACTTTATTGATTTTTCGTATGTATTATCCCATGGATCTGCGCCTCGGAGCACCCACAAAAAATTTCATACCAAACTTTATGCGGACCTCCGTAATGAGTTTTGAAAGTGTTATGCACAATCCCACTTTTTTCAGGCATATTTTCACATTTAAGAGCCAACTTTTAGTAATCACATGACTTTCTTGGTTTTTGCGTATGAATTAGCCCATGGACCTAGCGTTTCGGAGCAACAAAAACTTTTTTATGAAAAAATTTATAAGGACCGACGGTTGCCCCTCAGATCAACACACACCATTAATAAGGTTTCCACGGACGCCCATAAAATATTTCGGCCAAAAATCCACCGGAAACACAATTTCTTCTTTTTAATTTGTTTGTCTTACTTTATTTCTAGTCCATTTTCAAAATGAATGTACTTTCATTTCTAGTAATCCCTCTATTTGGCTTGGAGTCAATGAAGGTGAGATTTTTCTGCGTAAATAATGGGCCATTCTGAGAATTGAACTCGAGACCTCTCGCACCCTAAGCGAGAATCATACCACTAGAACATATTCCCAATTTGTTTCATTCACATCTAACAAAGGCCCGGAACAGGAAAATACAGATTTTTTCATTTATTGTGTGTTATAGTCCATGAATTTTGGGTGACATGTACGCCTAATGACTTTTTGGCCAAATTTTTTTGTCTGCGTCCGTGAGGACCTAATGGCGTGTGCTGTTCTGGAGGGGAAAACATCGACATTTTCAAATTCAAACGAGGTGCATAATGGGAAAATACTGTTTTTTCATTTTTCATGTGCTATAGTCCATGAATTTTGGGTGATATGTGATATTCGATGACTTTTTGGCCAATATTTTTGTGGATGTCCGTGATGACCTTATTAAAGGTGTGTGTTGGTTAGGAAGGGCCAACGTCGGAATTTTTAAGTTGAAACAAGGCTATAACGGTAAAATCACAATTTTTCCAAAATTTTGTGTGCTATAGTCCGTGGATTTTGGGTGATATGCGCCTAGCGTTTTTTTGGCCAAATTTTTTGTGGGCGTCCGTGATGACCTTATTAATGACGTGCATTGGTTAGGAGGGGCAAAAGTCGGCATTTACAAATTCAAACGAGGCTCGGAATGGGAAAATAAAGATTTTTATCATTTTATCGTGTGCAGTCCATGGATTTTGGGTGATATGTGATCCCGACGGTTTTTTGGTCAAACTTTTTTGTGGGCGTCCGTGACAAAGTTATTAATGGTGTGCATTGGTCCAGAGGGGAAAACATCGGTATTTTCAAGTTCAAACAAGGCCTGGAACGGGAAAATATAGATATTTTTCATTTTTTGTGTGTTATAGTCTCTAAATTTTGGGTGATATGTGCGCCTGGTGTTTTTTCGACCGAATTTTTTGGGCATCTGTAACGAATTTATTAATGGCGTGTATTGGTTTGGAGGGTAAAAGTCGTCATTTTCAAGCTCAAATGAGGCCTAGAATGGGAAAATAGTGATTTTCTCCATTTCCGTGTGTTATAGGCCATGAATTTTGGATGATATGTACGCCCGGTGGTTTCTTGGCCGAAATTATTTGTGGGAATTTATGATGACCTATTTAATTATGTGTGTTGGTTTAGAGGGGAAAATGTCAGAATTTACAAATTCAAACAAGGTCCGGAATGGGAAAATACAATTTATTTTTATTTTTCGTGTGCTATAGTCCATGGATTTTGGGTGATATGTGATCCTGACAATTTTTTGGCCGAAACTTTTTGAGGGCGTCTGTGACTACCTTTTTAATTGCGTGCGTTGGTCCAGAGGGGAATATGTAGGAATTTTAAAGTTCAAATTAGGCTCGAACGGGGAAATATCGATTTTTCCATTTTTCGTGTGCTAAGTCCATGGATCTTGGGTTATATGTGCGCCCGGTGGTTCTTTGGCTGAAATTTTTTGTGGGCGTCCGTGACTACCTTATTCATGGTGTGCTTTGATTCAGAGGGGCAAACGTCGGCATATTCAAATTCAAACGAGGCCCAGAATGGAAAAATACATTTTTTTCATTTTTCATGTGCTATATTCCATGAATTTTGGGTGATATGTGCGCCCGACGGTTTTTTGGCCGAAATCTTTTGTAGGCATCTGTGACGTCCTTATTAATGGTGTGCGGTTGCCTCAAGGGGAGAACGTCGGTATTTTCTAATTCAAACGAGGTCGGGACGGGAAAATACTACTTTTTTTTCATTTTTCGTGTGCTATAATCCATAGATTTTGGATGATATTTGATCCCGATGGTTTTTTGGCCTAAATTTTTTGTGGGTGTTCTTGACGACCTTATTAATGACGTGCGTTGGTCCGAAAGGGCTAACCTCAGAATTATTAAGTCAACGAGGCTTGGAACGGGAAAATACATATTTTGTCATTTTTCGTGTGTAGTCCATGGATTTTGGGTGATACATGATCTTAACAGTTTTTTGGCCAAAATTTTTTGTGGGCGTCCGTGAAGAACTTATTAATGGTGTGGTTAGTCCGGAGGGCCATACATAGGTATTTTTAAGTTCAAACGAGGCACAAAATGGAAAAATATTGATTTTTTTCATTTTTCGTGTGCTATAATAGTTAATGGATTTTGGGTGATATGTGAGCATGACGGTTTTTTGCCCAAAATTTTTTGTGAGTGTCAATGACGACTTTATTAATGGTGTGCATTGGCCTAAAGATGCAATCATCGACATTTTAAAGTTCAAACGATGCCCGAAACAGTAACATACCAATTTTGCCATTTTTCGTGTGTTAGTTTATGGATTTTGGTGATATGTGCACTCGACGGTTTTTTTCCCATTTTTTTTATGGGCATCCGTGACGGCCTATTTAATGATGGAGGGGAAAACGTTAGAATTTTCAAATTCAAATGAGTCCCGAATCTGGAAAATACTTAATTTTTCATTGTTCATGTGTTATAGTACATGAATTTTGGGTGATATGTGATCCTGATGGTTTTTTGGCCGATTTTTTTTTGGGAGTCCGTGACGACCTTTTAATGGCATGCATTAGTTTGGAGGGGCAAACGTCAGAATTTTAAAGTTCAAACGAGTCTGGAATGGGGAAATACTATTTATTTTTATTTTTTATGTGCTATATAAGTCCATGAATTTCGGGTGATATGTGCGCCCGATGGTTTTTGGGCCAATTTTTTTTTGTGGGTGTCCTTAACGACCTTATTAATGGTATGCTTTTGTTCGGAGGGGCAAACATCTGCATTTTCAAATTCAAACAAGGCTCGGAATGGGAAAATACATAATTTTTCATTTTTTTCATGTGCTATAGTCCATGGATTTTGGATGATATGTGATCCCGATGGTGTTTTAGCCAAAAAATATTGTGGGCGTCTGTGACGACCTTATTAATGTCTTGTGTTGGTCTGGAAGGGAAAATTTCAGAATTTTCAAGTTCAATCCAAGAAAATATCAATTTTCCATTTTTCGTGTGTTATAGTCCATAGATTTCGGGTGATATGTGCGCCCGACATGTTTTTGGCCGAAATATTTTGTGGGCATTAGTGATGACCGTATTAATGGTGTGTGGTTGTTCAGAGGGGGCGAACGTCAGCATTTTTAAATTCAAACGAGGTCTGGAAAGAGAAAAATTAGATCTTATTATTTTTCTTGTGCTATAGTCCATGAATTTTGACTGATATATGATCCTGACGATTTTTTAGCTGAATTTTTTTTTGGGCGTCCGTGACAACCTTATTAATGGCGAAGAAGGTATTTTCCTTAAGATTCCCAACAATTTTAAGGATAATTCCATTATGTTCTTGTGGAAAAACAAAATTTTTGGTTGGTTAATTATTGTGTGTCCTGCAAATTAGTAGTTTTAATTGTAGATTTGTTTCTAGGAACCATCAGGAGGAAAATCATCGTATCCATACTTTGAAGGGTACGAAGCAGACAAACTTTAATTTGTCTATATCTCTCAGCATATAAAGATTTAGGTATCCTACAAACTATCAAATTAAAGGCCTATGCGCCTTCTTTCCTATGCCACCAAGTTTTCCTTATTTCGAGTTCGAAGTAAAAAGTTATGGCCATTTTACTGAAACATACGCGGCTGGGTAATTAAGCGAACTCACCTGCCCAATTGGCAATCCACCGATCGGGTTGGCGAATCGCCAAATTAGCTCGCTGAATTGTCCCGAAAACCTTAAGTCTCTGTCTATTTGGGTGATCCACCGAGTATTTTTGGCGAGGAGACCTCCAGATCACCGATTTGGCCAATGGCATTCATTAAAAGGTCATTTTCTTTGATTTTTATGATTTTCTTACATTCCTAGAAGGGTATTCTTGACCTTTTACCCTAAATCAACTTCCCTAAGTCCATATTACAATCTAATAATGTCATTATACGTATACTAACTCTCAAAATCTCTAATTTTCATTCTTCCATTGATCAAGAACTCCAAGAATGGGATTTCTCCAATTTCCGAAGATCTAAAGGCTCTAAGTTCAAGGTCCTCTTCAAGAATACTAAGATTTTCAATCCAAGATTCTTCTCCACTCTTCATCTCCAAGAAAATTGCAGGGAAGACAAAAGCTAGGGTTTGAAATCTTCCAATCAAGTTCTCTTTCAAACTTCTTCAAGAACTTTTTTTTCTAGGTATGTAAAACTATTCATAGTATTGTACTTGTTTGTCCTCACATCATACATCTAAACTCAGTCAACAAAAGTTATATTTAGGGTTTTACTCATAGTTTCTTGGAAATTCTAAATTTAGTTTCCTTATTAGTTGAGGTTTTGATTTCTACTATATAAGTTGAAATTCTAAATTGTTGTTCATGCTTAGTATCACATGAACCCTATTGATTTATTTAAGTCATGTCTTTAGAGGTAACTACATGAGATTTTCTTGTATAATGATTTAGAAATTGAAAGATAAGTCCATAAGTACATGTTTTAAATGCAAGTTTTGAACAAAGTTTTTAAAGGAAAAATCAAATGATTTTATATGTACTATTTGACAGTTGAGAAACAGAAAGAGTATAATTGATGTTTCTGGAAAGCACTTCAGTAAAGCAAGATGAAAAGTAAAATAAAGTAATAGTCTCTTTCCTTGTAAATGGTTATTGAGCATAATAAATATTGAATATTGAATATTTTGAGAGTAGTATCGAGCAGTGATTTGGGTAAGAGTCTATTTGTAACTCAAGTCCCATAAAATTACGTAACCAGCGTAGGATACGATTGCACCAATTTGTTGTGTGACTCCTCACTGCCTCTGGGAAGGCCTATTAGATAGATCCATAGTTTCAGTAGCATCCTATACCCCGACAAGGTATAGGATGACCCTTGAAACAAGGGCGAAACGTTGTATCATTGATTGACTCATAATAATGGTTGCCGGTTAGAGAAACTCCCCATAGAGTAAAGCTTTCTATTCTCACAT